>DWOF01000215.1:0-11951 GCA_018250795.1 Clito sp. Burns02 | reverse complement strand
GACGAGCAATGATCTAGTTAACTGTATTCATCCCGTTCGCAGTAAAATTTTGCAATTTAAAAAAAATAATGCCAATGTTTAAACATGAAGGAAAGGAAACAGCAAAACATTTGAAGTGTGTTAACAAGAATGGAACTCACTCTTCGTCGGTGAGCTTGGGGCAGCGCAGCGTGAGGTCCTGGAAGCGCGCGCAGTGCGAGGCGAGCAGCGCGCGCAGCTCGCGGCGCGGGTAGCAGCCGGCGCGCCCGTACATGTGCAGCGCGTGCAGGCGCGCGCGGCCGGCCAGCGCGCGCAGGAAGCCGGGCGCCGCCGGCTCGTTCAGCACGAACGAGCGCACCTTGCACGCCAGCGGCACGGCCGCCTCGCCCACCACCTCCGCGCGGCAGAACACGTCCACGTGCTGCAGGCTCAGCTCCGCCAGCAGCACCAGCTCCTTGCTGCCTGCCATTTCATTTCCATCAGTCAGTAGGGTAAGCTGAAATGCAACCAGTAAGCCAACCCCACTCTGACTGTACTTACTGAGCGGCAGTCCAAGGTGTATGGTGAGCTGGGTGAGGTGGAGGGCGCTGGGCAGGAAGGGCAGCGAGGTGGGGATGAGCGGGTCGCGGGTCATCACGAACAGCGCCTTCACGCCCTTGCCCTCGATCCAGCCGCGGAAGGAGGAGGGCCCCCGCACCAGCGCCACCAGGCGGTTGGCCAGGTAGCTCCAGCGATGACACACCTGCCACAGAGTACAACACTGCCATTGTAGTAAGAAATCCCTTCAAGGCTAATAACACGTCCGTGACTCTGTTGCTGATGTCCAACTTTAATGGTGACTTACGCTTCCATGTCCTGAGATATAGGATGCTTCCATAGAACTTCTAGAATTGTAAATTATAAGTAAATGTTTATGTTTCATTCTGCAATAAATAGCTGAGAACTGTTCCTTGAATAACACTTCAGGTTGTAGAGCCAAAGCAGTAAAGTAAGTTTCTCGAATAAAATATAATATTGGACAATAAATATTCCATAACAATTTTATTATCATAAATGCTCAGTAGCCAGGAATACGGACACCAGAACACAACATACCCCGGCGACGACGGTGCAGAGCACCTGCGGCGGCACGAACTCGAAGATCATGCTGAGGACCTCGTCCGGCAGGCTGTCCATGTTGCCCGCACGCTGCACCACCTCGGAGTAGTAACGATCGAATGACGGTCTAGCCCCGTTCACTTATTCAAAGCCCTAACGACCCTTGCGTTTAGCTTGAAGAGTTTGTATTTTTATTTCACATTCGTGCATCGCTTCTCGCGGTCAGTTTATGAATAAATGAAAACAAAATTGCCAATAGCCAGTGCAAGGCTAATCGAACAGAAACTTATACGAAGTTCCGCGGCAACGACTTGGGCTTTACGACATTGTTGGTAATAATAATGTATTGAGTGATAATAACACAATTTAATGTTAAATTGATAATGAATTGTTTTTACAGTATTGAACCATGATCGACCCACCCAAACGCACGGACTGTCAAATCAAACACTAACTTTGTGTCAACTAGTGTCAAGTCAACTTAACATTGTTCAAATTGCCGTAATATGACTAAAGTCTGATTAAATTACGTTTTTGTTATATTTTAATGATATTAAATATATTCATCATGACTATCATTAGCCCTGTCTATTGCTGAGCCTAAAAAAGCCCGTCATTTCGGTTGCAATGGAATAGTAAATCCCTTTACACATTTGATAAAATTATTATTTTCTTTTATAAATAGGTATGTCTTTCAATTTTATTAACTTGCTTTATATAGAACAAACCCGTAGGTACATTCACAATGCAAAGAAAAGGAATATGTATAATATTAGTCATGTATTTCTGAACGAAAACAAAATAGCATCAGCTGATTTTGACAGCTGTTTGTTTTCTTCTCTTTGACAATTTGACTTTTGTTTGTGCCATTTTCTTATCAATCAAATAGATTAGAAGTTATTTTTCTAAATTTAAACTTCGTTACAAAACAAAAAGTAGAAGTGCCATATTTCATCTTTAGCATTATTTAATGCGCAATTTACGAATTTAAAGAAGGAAATTGCTACCCTAGAAATGCGTATGATAACATTTAGTGTTTTAAAGAAATGCAAAATTAAGTGTGCGCTCCATCAGGCAACGAGGACGATAACCATCAGTTCCGACGAGATGAAACCAAAATTCGATTTCAGTAAATTAACAGGTATGTCGGTGTATTGCATCAGGGACAGATTTAGACGTGTTCCAAATATAAGCTTGTACAAATCAAATATACAAATGTTTGCCGCCTTAACCTCTCTAACTGTATTGTATTAAGGTGATCCGAAGTTAGTGGAAGTTCTACCGTCATGGAAGGCGGACGAGGAGCCGCAGCTGCGCGCGGAGGTGGTGCGCCACATGCGGGTGCTGCCCGACTTCGTGACGGAGGACGAGGAGATCTCCCTGCTGTCGGAGCTGGAGCCGCAGCTCAAGAGGATGAGATACGAGTTCGATCACTGGGACAATGTGAGCCGGTCGCAACACAAGATGACTGTGTTGACGTTACTTTGCTTGTTTGCTGCTTCACCAACACAGGGTGACTGTTTGCAGGCGATCGAAGGTTACCGCGAGACGGAGCGCAGCGCGTGGCGCGAGGAGAACGAGGTGGTGCTGAGCCGCGTGCGCGCGGTGTTCCCGCCGCACGCCGCGCTGCTGCCGCACGCGCACGTGCTGGACCTGGCCGCCGCCGGACACATCAAGCCACACATCGACGCAGTCAGGGTAACACTTGTTTCTATTGTGTACTCTTTGTGTCTCAGTGGCCTCGCCCTTTTTTCTCTAATAATAATGTATTTGGTGTGTACAGTTCTGTGGCGACGTGATCGCGGGCCTGTGCCTGCTGTCGAGCGCCGTGATGCGGCTCACGTACGACAAGAAGGAGGAGCTGGGGCTGGACGCGCTGCTGCAGCGCCGGTGCCTCTACATCATGAGGTGGGTCCATAGTGGACAGGCTTCTAGGCAGGCATGCTAACAATAAAAAAGGTTGGGTGCGGATATCCATGGGTAGCAGTGACCACTTAACATCTTGCGGCCTGTTCGCTCGTTAGCCAGTCTACTAAAATAAAAAAAAACAATCGACTTTATCAACTCGTTGTTTGTGTGGTGGCGTCCAGCGGCGTGGCGCGGTACGAGTTCAGGCACGCGGTGCTGGGGGGCGAGGAGAGCGCGTGGCGGGGGCAGCGGCTGCCGCGCCGCCGCCGCGTCGCCATCATCTGCCGCCAGCAGCCCAAGAAGCCCGCCGACTGACAAGACGCCATTTGACATCCGCCCTTAGTTCCTTACTATAGCTAGTCTAGGATTGTCGTTTAGATGGTAGGAGAGGGTAGCGTGACCTATCTTATGCAAAGCAATAAGATTGAGTTCAGTAGCCCTTTCCCCTCTTAAAGGTGTACTTATTTGTAGTAGTATTTCAAACTGGAAGTTTTAAGTTTTATGACCATTCAAAGTATTATTTAAATTGTACAAATACATACTATAACGATGTAAAAATATGATTGATTTATATGTACTGAAGAAAATAAATATATTGAGTCTTCTTGTGAAGGTATCTGCTAAATGTTATCGGGATGGATATTAAAATGAACTGTAAATAATACAAACTTCTGTGCTTAAGTTATATTTTATTTAAGGCAACATTTTATTCACCTAGCTAAGTAACTTACAAAAATATATTTTTCAATCATTGAATTACATACATACTTTTTAATAGTCATAACTACCGTACATTAGGGAGACTCCTGTGCTCAACAGTGGGACATAGAAGGTCTGGGGTTATGAACAGTATCCAGCACATGTGAGTGGGGTGCACAGTGTCAGTCGGTGTGGTCCATGTCTTCCAGCGCCTCCATCTCGAGGTACTCCACGTCCCCCTCCGCGCCCTCCCCACCCTCCCCGCGCCACTCCTGCGACTCCTGCCAAACACACTCGCTTATTACAACATTGCTGTACAAACAATACATACTGTTGCTTACAAGTAAATCATATAAACAAATTAGAGATTAAAACAGTAATTAAATAAAAAATGACCTGCTGCGTGTCCCGCCGATGTACTCGGATATGTCGCTTCATAGCCGCCACCGACCCGAACCTGGCGTGACAATTTATACATAGATGATTAATACATTCAATATTGTTTTATAAACATAAGCTGTACATCTTTCCGAATGAAATTATTTAAAGTAAATGATTGTCAAAGTAGCGCAAGGTTGTTTGAGAAGCACGTCACAATACATACGTGCGCGAGCAGTGCGGGCAGGCCGTGCTGGCGGCGGGCGGCGCGGGGGCGGCGGCGGGCGGCGCGGGGGACGCCTCCCCGCCGTGCCACTTGCGGATGTGAGCCATCAGGTCACTCCTGGAAACCAAACACGTAGCATAAGAGAGGATTCACTGTTTTGGAAGCTTGCTAGGAGCTTTTGCAAGTGAATGATAAGGTAACCTGTTAGCAAAGCGCAGGATGCAGGCGTCGTATCCGCAGAGGAAGCGGTCGGCGCGGCGGTGCGCCAGCTGGTGCGCGGCCAGGAGGCGCGCGGAGGGCAGGCGCAGGAAGCAGGCGGGGCACAGCAGCGCGGCGGGCGCGCGCGCGTGGTGGCGCCGCACGTGCGCGGCCAGCGCCGCGCGCCCGCCCGCCGCCGCGCCGCACGCCGGGCACGCGCCGCAGCACGCCGCCTCGTGCGCGCGCAGCTCCGATATACTCTGAAAACACCACCACTCACTATTAACCTACATAGTTCCTTAGCTAAATAAATACAAAAATAATGTGTTTCTTTACATTAGCTATAGACATTACCTGAAAGACATTGGAGCAAAGATTGCAGACGAGGTCAGTAGTGGCAGTATGATGCACCGAGTGCTCCTTGAGTGCAGCACGCGTCGTGAACTGCGAGCCACACGTCCAGCAAGAGTGGAGGGAGGTCGCTGGATGGGTCCCTTGGTGAGCACGGAATTCATTCGCTCGCTGGAATAATAAACATTAAATATCATGAAAAATCAAGCAAATTTCACAATATGAAATTATAAGCTGTAACCCAAAACTAACTTGAAAACTCATAGGACACACGGTGCACTGGTAGACAGTATCACCGCAGGCATTCCTCGCCCTCTCCAGGTCCTCATCGTCAGCAGCGGCAGCCGCGGCGAGAGCATCTCGCTCCACCATGATGATGTCATCTTCACTGTAAGACCCTCCCGAATTGACCCCCGGCCCTCCAACCACTATGAACACGTCTATATTTTGTGTGAGCTCGTGCAATTTCTGTCGTAGAGCTCGAATCTTCTCACTCAATGGTGGGGCGCCCTTGGTTGACAGCGCGTTGCTGAATTCGTAAGCTTCAATCGCTCGGCGAATGCAACTGGTACAGAAACGACCTTCTGGAATAACCTGAAATGTTAAATGGAAGAGTCTGTATAGAGTTTAAAACAGCGCGAAAGTATTATTACACCTTGTTGAGTATTGTATAATTTTTTTTCACTTAAATAACCATACTAAATCAAGGAAGGTAAGCAAGTCATCTTATAATGATTGCGATGTGACCCCACCTTATTGTTATTGAGGTGCAGCAGCATAGCGCGCAGCGGCGCCTGCATGTAGGGAGCGCCCGCGTCGTGCTCCTCCGGCGTCAGCAGGTCGCCGCCGCCGCCGCACACCGAACACACTTCGTTCTCCGATTCCAACTTCATCACCGCTGTTGCCATTGCGATAATATTGTCTTACTCTTATATAAAATGTTAATTGCTAAACATTAAACTATTCTATTGCAAAAGCTTTTGTATTATTGAAATTCCCATATTAGATTCGAAATTATGACTTATTTGACGTTGACGTTTCGTTATGTCTCGCTTTAATTTTTGTCAATTTAACAATAAACAGAAACAGATTATAATTTTTTATTTGACAGATATTTAAGGAGGTGTTCCTAACATGACCCTTGCTTATTCCTAAAAACCGTAGTCCATTATCAAGTAATAAATTACTCGTACTGTTTTCTACTCAATTCGCAATGAAAGTAGCAGAATAGAATTGAAAGAATATAAACCAATTGCATTTCGAACCATAGACGTTGTGAAATAAAAAATATAATGTCACAGTGCTATGTCAATTTTAAATGTCAAATATGTCAATAGACTGCCGCCATATTGTATTGTTTGTTTGTGCCAATTTTCGGTAGACAAACGAATTTAATTTTATCTACTTTAATCTGTGAAATACTGTGCGTTTAGTGCATTTTTGTTAGAAATCCGAAAAGTTTAAGCTTAGCAATGTCTATCGGTGTGCCTATTAAAGTACTTCACGAAGCGGAAGGCCATGTAGTGACCTGTGAAACAAATACCGGCGAAATTTACCGGGGAAAGCTTGTAGAGGCGGAAGATAACATGAACTGTCAACTCTCCCAGGTCACAGTTACCTACAGGGATGGAAGAGTCGCACAGTTAGAGAATGTTTACATCAGAGGATCTAAGATTCGTTTTCTAATATTACCAGATATGTTGAAGAATGCTCCTATGTTTAAACGACAAGGCAATAAACCGTCCGCTGGACGGGGCAAGAGCGCTATACTACGAGCACAGGGTTAGTAGCAGTCATTGCTGGTGTGATCAATATCATACGTACATACACAATACACATCAAATAATATCAAGTGTTGACAAAACATTACTGTTACACAGGATTACTACCTGTTTGTTACTTATTTTCATGTTTGTTATGAAAATTATGGATCCAATTTTTTGTTTATTACAACTAAAGTACCAGTGAATGTGCAGGCAGCTTGTTTTTAAGTGGTTACTGCTACCTATGGACATTAAGATCCAACCTTCATGTAGTATTTTAGCAACTAAATCAATTCTATATCAGTTTTCCCACTTCTGATTGAGAGCAGCCTGTATCCATAGATACTTAAAGCATGTTTTAACTAGTTATATAGATAAACTTACAGCTTTTGGCTTTCATTGCTTCTGTTTTATTTCAGCATCTGGTCGAGGGAGAGCTGGTGGTCGTGGCGGGGGGCACCGCGGCGGCTGGCAGGGCGGCTCCGGGCCCTCGCGGCGTTAAACACTTTAATATAGTTAGCTTTAAGTCTCGGTCACCTCTGTTGTTACTGTAGTTGCCAGACAGTGAGGTCTGACTCAATATAATGAGAATCACACAGATTATGTTATGTTTGCATTCTTTAATGTGGTGTGGTTAGTTTTGTAATGAAAGCTGAATTCTTTAGACAGCTCTGGTTGGGTGCAAATCTAGTATTTGTAAATGAAGAAAGTACTAAAAAGGCTAAAACTGCCTGGCAACTATGAGTATTTGTATTAAGCGTATTATGTATTGAATTACATTTTTATAATGTCAGTACTAAATAAATACGATAAAATACTAGAAATATTTTAATTTAATCTGCATCTTAGGTTCAGTCTCAGAATAGAAGTTTCTGTTCTTACAACTTTAGCAAACACGTCAGGTTTGACATGGCTGTCAGCTGTGTTACTTTACAGACTACTCAACTTTATAACTAAACTAGGTTTATTGACGACTGAAACATGCATGTATCATGCTTTAATATATTGACATACTATTATAGTCAAGGTGATCTTGTAAAAAACTATGAAAATATCTGAATTGTATTGTGTACTTGTACTGTGTGGAGCTTACAAGATGTGATATGGTGTTGCCGTGTGAATAAACTTGGGTGTCTCAATAACACTGCGTCTTATTTTTTACAAGTTCGTTTATTTACCTCCAACTCTGCATATTAGTAGCTTAAATACTTAGTTATATCTAATTATTAAGTCTTTCATCCCATTACTTACATCTATATTTGGGAAAGCCCCTCTGAGAACTTTGTGGTAGCTTAAATATTTACATTCATATTGCGCTCGCTTTACATTTTTGTCGATTTATGTCTAAGAGCCTCATGAAGCCACACTAATTTTAAACATAAAAATCTTTCTACAATCACAGAAGGTAAACAATTCTCCGTGAATACTGGTAGCGTAGTGAGCCATCCGTACACTATTAGTCCTGGTCGGTAGACTGGCTACGTGTCCGTCTTGTCAATGGCGGGCTTCCGGTCCGGCGCGGGGGGCGGCGGCCGGGGGCGGCGCGCGGTGAGCTCGCGGTGCAGCCGCATGGCCGGCAGCTCCACCAGCAGCGCGAGGGGCACCGCCGCCGCGTACGACAGGCACGCCACGCCGAACCATTCCAGTATCTGGTGGGAAAATGTTCGATAACCACAAATATGGATGTTTCATAAATAAGATGTTTGGTTTCAAACTTTCAGCGTTTTATGTGTCGGTAATAAGTTTGTTGTCAGGGCACGTACAGCGTTGGGTCTGTCGAGCTGCGTGGGCGAGTGGCGCGCGCCGAGCAGCGCCGCGTGCAGCGGTATGTGCAGCAGCAGCGCGCCGAACGAGAGCCGCGCCAGCACGCCGCCGCCCGCCGCGAACCACGACCGCCACGGGGCTGCAATACATACAGTGTAATTTATATGCTCTGCTAATGCTTGTCTGTGGCACGAGCTGTATTGTAGTTGGTGCGCACACTGTATGCCGTTGATGGCGCCGAGCAGCGCCACGGCCACGCAGAGGATGAAGGCCGGGCGCTCGAGCGCGGCGAGCGCGGCGGCCGCGGCCCGCGGCGGCGGCCCGGCGCCCAGCCACCGCGGGGACAGCGCCGCCCACCACAGCGCCGCGGGGGCGCCCAGCACCGACGCCCAGCGGAATGTCTGCACGGAATTTAATGCATATCACTAACTAATACATACATAGGTAGGATGTCTACTCGCAATTACTTAACTACGAGTATTTGTGTAAATACAGGCATTAATCTAATCTCTTCCTAAGGTAATCGTTCCCAACTCTTTGCAATGCTTGTCTACGCCTCTCAAAACTACATGATATTTAACTACTTGAATAGTTCGTACTCATGGCATGTGACCAGTTAATAACACAATCGCGGTAAGTATTGAGTGATTCGACACACAAATAACCGCATACACTTTGCAATAGTGACATGTGAATTATTGCGAGTAAACATGTGATTTCAAACACTGCAGACGGCTACAGTAAGACAAGTAAGATTATGTTCCTACTTATTCGTTCGTTGCTGTGGAAGTACCTACTCAGCTACATGTGATGAAAACTGCAATCAAAACTCGATTACAAACCTTTCTAATGAGGCGCGTTGCCGACGTTTATTTGTAACGCACACTTCGCTATGTAAATGGCTTAATTATTAGAAAACATCCATTTCATAAACTAAATACAGTTTTTGTATGAACACGTCTGTTTACATATCGATATGACGAATCTATAGGTGATAGAGATTTGAACCATTCTAACGATGTGTTTAACCTACCTACTAACTTTCTAAGGAAATAATTTCCTTTATACTGCACCAACAGGTCGTTTGCAATCTCAGAAATCAGTATTAAGTGGCCTCAATCATTTCGAGGGGCGCCTGTAGCAGACTCCCCCACGCTGCCCCAATGCGGATGCCAGCTTGTAGGCCCCGTGTCGGCGCGCAGTGCCCCCTGGGGAGTGTCCGCTGCAGGCTGCAGTTATCTAAGAGCAGCATTCGCGCGCATTTCGCAAGCAGGAGCGTTCCGCCTTTCTCCCGGTCAGGCAGCTCGTTACGTTACCGTTTATACCTGCCAGTTGCCTCACCTCACCACCTACCGCTCCTACCACCTACCTAAAGCCTACACCACTCTATTATACGCAGGTTTATTATCCACAATGTAGGCCATGGAACTTAGCTTACTTACTGGGATGCGAATCTATATTACGATAACAAAAAACCAATATTACAATTACAAACTATGATTTGTTCTAGTTTTCTAATATTTAGCAAGGATAAGGATAAAACAAATACATAATTCGAAAGTTACAGCATCGGACATTTCTGTAATCGGCGAGTCATTAATAAAATAGCCATAAATAACGAATGCGATGGCTATTATTAGAGTTTCTGCTAATAATGTCTTGAGGAAAACCCCAGCCTAGCAGATTACTTAAGAAATCCGTAAATAAATCACAGCTGTAATACTTTAAGTGTTTCCTATGTTTGGTATTGAGGCAAGCCAGTGGAGAACGTAGTATTTAGGTTGACAGCATCTATTTCAAAACATAATCATGGACCTACAATTTCCTTCAGTAGGTGTCTAATACATAGTAACCTGACTCTTGCGAGCATTGTTATATAGCAGCTCTAATTATTGATAGACTGTTTGTTTTTATTTCACCCGCTTTTCTATCCGTGCCCTTGAAAACGTAAATCTTTTTAATTCTGCACTCTTTAGATAGTACTTACGTAAAGTGCCGATATTTGTAAGACATATCACTATAGTCATGGCCTGATCACCCGATGTTAGTCGAGGTGACGCAACTGGTCAAACTGACCGCGCAGGCCATGCCTAGCTTAGATCTATTAGTTTTTGCAATTCGACACGAACAACACACTATTGCCGTCATAACATTTTGCAAAAAGGTTTTGAAACGCTCATTTACTTTTGGTAGGCGACATCAGACATGAAAACTTTGTAAGTTGTTAAAAGAACTTAAAATAAGGGTGCATCTACATGGCCACTTTTTTCTGTGTACATTTAAAGCCAAAGGACATCTGGGATCATATAATAGTAGGACCAAAAGATAAGGATGTAACCTTGCAGCGCAGCAGCGCGGGCTGGGCGGGCAGCGCGCGGTGCGCGTGCGCCAGCAGCAGGCCGGCCAGCGCGCCCGCCGCGTTGCCCAGCGGCGACTGGTACAGCGCGTTGAACGACGCGTCGCCGGCGTACTTCGCGCGCACCGACCTGACACACCACACACTACAGCCCCTGCTTCTACAGATAACGTACTTACGAGGTAACAACAAGAAACTCACTCGGGCCTGTGAACTACTATAGTGGGCACCAGTTCCCAGGCGTACGCGAGCCCGAAGGTGAAGGCGGTGACGGCCACAAACAGCGCGGCCAGCACCGGCAGCGCGTAGCGGCTGTTCCGCAGCAGCAGCGTCAGCAGCAGCGCGCCCGCGTACAGCTGCATGTCCGCCGCCAGGTACCTGCGGGAACACGGTTATTGTGTGAACAAGGTGCACCTTCTGATCTGTGGTAAAGGACCTCTCTCAACCCTTTTTACGTTATTGTTAGGCACCGCTCCCTCTTTCCAACAAAGCGGTCCTCACCAGGTCTGTATGAGGCACTTGTCGTCCCGGCGCAGCAGGTTGTTGAGGTAGAGCAGCTGCGCCCACCACTTGTCGCGGCAGACGGCGGCTTCGGCGCGCACCGCGCCCCACTGCGGGCCCCCCCCCAGCCGCTCCCACCAGCTGCCCGCGAACCACACCACGAAGTAGTAGCTCGGACTTATCCTAAACCGAAAGTGTCAATTAGTCCACAGTTACGAGCTATGCAAGTTATCTTGGAAGATTCATAAATTGTCAATACCTAATGATCCTGTTGAGCATGGTCTTGCAGAAGGTGCGGATGGGCGGCAGCCGCTGCTTCTCCTGCAGCAGCTTGTTGGCGAGGAGGAAGCTGGCCATCAGGAAGAAGATCTGCACCACCAGCGTGCTGTTCGTCATCAGGATCACGTCGCTCGCCAGACGACTCTGGATTCAAACAATACCCTTCAAACCATACTGTTATATTAAAGGGTAGCAATACAGGCGATGTTGAATACATATGACGCATCTACTACCTCCCGTTCAGTACCTGTTCGTAGTATCTGGTGTCGGCGATGTAGGAGAGCGTGCCGAGCCAGCAGACGTGCTCGATGATGACGCACATCATGCAGAACACGCGCAGCCCGTCGAACACGCTCAGGTCGGTGGCGGAGCCCCGCGCGGGCGGCGCCACCAGCGCGCGCCACGACGCCCGCAGCGACCACGACAGCGCCCACCCTATGCCTGGGGGGGG
>DWOF01000214.1:0-11966 GCA_018250795.1 Clito sp. Burns02 | reverse complement strand
TACGAATTCTCCGAAAGTCCCATTTTCAGCATTTTGTGTGCCAGTATTTTGTATGAAATTCCGAGCAGTTTGTATGTGGAAAATCATCCGTTACAATAGTTAAAAATAAGATCCTACATAGTAGTAGGTATCGCGGCGTCTACATATGACTACAATGATAGAATCCTGATATGAGAGTTGAGTTCGTATGTGGATTTTCATAACCTGCAGTTACTTCTCAATATCACGTCAGCGTAACTTATTACGTTATATTGCTGCATATCGGCTTGTTATACTGAGACTACTTGAGCGAACATAATATAGGTACCTAAATAAGTCTATTGATCGACAAACATAGCGAGAGCGGGTATATTAAAACGGATCCATTTTTGTACGGTTTTATAGATAAACGGTTATTATTATAAACAAAATTCAAAGGAAAGTCGAAACGTCGTGCTTGGAATTTTTAATATCTCAAGTATTTTAATTTTATTATATCGGAGAATAAGATTGAACTTAAAATGTTTACTGTGACCTTATTTTGGATAGTAGGCCTGTTGAAGGAACTTTGTTTTTCTCAGATTGATGAAAATCGAGGAGTACGAGTACCTACTTATTTCCTAAGTATCTATGACCTCTGTTTAGTACGAGAAAAATAAGGACGTTTATTCCCGTATTTTCTTTGAAATATCTTTATGAGTATGGTATAAATAGGAATTCGAAGTATGAAAGGAAAGGATTAGGTATATTTATTTTTACATCTGAAGCAAACACGTGTTGACAGACACTCTTTTGTCAGATACCCTTATTTTGATAAACATATATTTTTTCAAACCCAGCGGTATTGTTCACGCACGTAAATATTGAATATTTATATTAACAATATCTATCAACTATCTACTAACTAACTATGGAAGGTATATTCTACGAGTATATGTGATGGAAGTAAAACGCGAAGCGATATCCTCGTCTCGTACTAAGGGTACAGTTTTTACTTGAAGAAAGTTACCCTATTAATACTCATAAATCGATGCTTCATTACAAGTACATATAATTGAAACATTACCTTTGGATATCTATTGTAATGGTATTGCGGGTAACAAACACACGGGAGAGGCGGAGGTATCTTGTAGCTTTCGTGAGATGAAATCACACTCTTTGGTGTAGTGGGTGTTTCATAACCTGTAATAATAAAAAACAAATAACTCCATTACGATTGTATATACGATAGGACTTCGTTAAGCTATTGGTAAAATTTCTTACCCTTAAAGTTCTTCTCCAATCGTAAAGTCTTCTTCAACTTTTTCCTCATACGCTTCTCCCAAGCTATTTCGGCAGCTGTAATTAATATTGAGAATCATTATGAATACCTACTGAATTGTAAAAAAAAAATATTTGTTCCATACTCGTGTCCTTATCTTTCAGTAGATAAATAAGATTGGTTTGATTTTATCTGAACTGTAAATTATAGCTTTCACGAAAACCGTAATTTGATATTTTACTTAATTTAATGTGGGTATTGAGTACCTTTCGTTATTGTTATCAGCACCAAATCATAAGATGATATTACGTAATGTTATATTTAGTTTGCGAAAATCTTTTGGTTAACAAGACAGGGACACGAAGGTTACTAAAAACTGTATTAGTATACCGTAACCAACTTACCAATACGTTCTTTCTTCAAGATATCAAGCTCAAAAAATTTGTAGGCATTAAAGAAGAGCTGTGCAATATCTTGTCTGATTTCAATAACCGTTATTTCCATTGCCTCTTCAACCGCGTTTGCTAACTCTACGTATGCAGTGTCATAGCGGAGTGCGGCATCATCAACGTGAAGGAATATTGCCTTGTCAACAGTGTTGGACACAAGAGCGAACATGGTCTCTTCGAGCGTCGGCTCCGGAGTAGGTACTGGCTCTGTAGATCAAATAGCAAAGGAAATGATTAAAACGTCTAAATCGTTCTAAACTGAACTAAAGTTCTATTTGAGGTCGTATGCACGGTATGCGCACTTCTGTTTACCTGTTGCAGCAACCACACTTTTGTAACTAAAGAGCGGGCATTATGTACCTATTCGTATTTATCTATGAAGAAGTTAGGATGAACTATAATAGAAATAAGTTCACCCTGTAACTTTTATATAATATTGTACCTGTTTTCTGGGCCTCGCTGTGACCAACTAGAGAATATTCACGTTATCAAACAAGGATGTCAAACTAGTTAGGCCACGAGGAAAGCAACGCAAGATCAACCTCAGATAGTTCCTGAACTAGTCTAAACTAAATCGGGAACTGACATAATGATTTATTAGATTCAACGTTAGAAGAATATACGTTTATAGAAAATATCATGAATGCGTTTCATAATGTTCTTGATGTAAAATTGATTTAATAAATTTGTATAGGAGTTAATATATTTACCCGGCGTCGGCAATGTAGTATCAGACGTAACGATGGAGATGAAAGACGATGAAAGGGTGTTAGGAGTCTTTGGGACAGGAGTATCAAATCTAAAAGGCTCCATAGGGTAGTGCTTCAAGATTATATCTCGCAAATCAAACTCTAAGTCCTTATCATCATAGTAAAATGATGGTTGGTCTTTCTGTAATCATTGTAAAGACTTAATAACATACTCGTATAAGATGTTAAATAGATACCATGTGTATCTTATTTACAATATCATCGTTTAATAAACATAAAACTCTTTCAGAGAATTAAGCTAGTGTATGACGACGCCGATAACACAAAAAATAAATCTATTTTGAGAGTTAATTAAATTTAGTTCAAAATAAACTTTGAACTATTATTATGTTACGAAATACCAAATATTTTAAAACGGAATTCTCTATTTTCTGAAATGGCCAACGAAATGAAAATATCCAAATAACTGACGGTTTACAAATTAAATTTCAATATTTAATGCTTTCAGGCGGTATTTTAAAAACGGACACCTGATATACTAACACGTGCCGGTGTTTCGCCGGTGGGCACGTATTTCCAAACGTTACATTCTAACAATAACATAATGGAAAAAACGGAATCCGTTCAAATTCGTATACTGCAAAAATTTCTGGACATGTGGTATCAATTTCTAAATAAATTTGTTTTGGAACAGGATGTTATTGAAATACTCTGACAATACCAATCATTTTTGGAAATGCTGACTGTAAAAATTCATTGAGAAAAAACATGTTTTACGCAAAGTTCATACCTTCGTGTACGGCCCGTCTGGTGATATACCAAGATGAGTCCTTATCTCAGTGTCCAAAACCTCAGCAGGCCTAGTGAAGTGTTCTGCTGCCTCTTTCAAAATTCCTTTCCTTTTCCCCAACCGTACCATTTTGCTGATAAAAATTTCTAGCATAGCTTTGACCTGCAAGAATTAGTGACGCTAAGCGAGCGTTACAATCTAGCGGAATTTAATTTTATCACACCGTTATATTTTATGGCAGCTTTAATAAAATTTGTACCACGAACTAGTCACTTCCAACTTTTTGCTTTCACAAAATGGGTTGAGTTTTAACAGTACCTTTTAACGTCTTTGCTTTTAACCTACATTTTTGTGATATTTAATCTAATGACTATATTTTTATTACATAAGACTAAAATTGAAGTAGGTATAGATGGTAATAAAAAAACGAAATACTTCACACTTTTTGACTTGGGCTATATAGGAAAGGCGGTATTTTCACGTTTTGTGGAACAAATAAAAAGTCAGTGACCTCGGGATGCTGCGTCAGATACGCCTCTTGTTCCAACTGAATGGTTGTCCCAATTCTCGCCGTACATTCCCCCTGACATGCAGTCAACGCCGTCCAGTCCTGGTACAATAGTCCCTCGGCAGCAAGAATGTCGGAGGCCATACCTTTCATAATTTTTTTTAGCGGCATTGTGGATTAAAAATACGAGTAAAATATTAAAATAAAAATTTTCGTATCGTATTTTTTGACAATGTTAACGTCAATCTTTGACATCGATATAGATATGTAGTGTAGATCTCGGAGCAATTACTAATCATAGTCTAGAACAATGTTCTGAGATTGTTCTAAGAAATTATTCTCTTACCTTTATGTCATTGATATTGTTGTAATGTCTATAACACACCACCAGCACTTGCCTGCGTGGTTTAATACGGCACTGATACATATCTGTAGGAACAACAAAGATGAAACCTGTATCAAATTAATTTGATATTTCTATGTTACGCCGCCAGTATATGTTTACATTGGACACAGAAAAACATTTTATAGGACAAATAGTGTTTTTTCTTATAACATATTGTGATTCCCCATCATTTGTGCGTGTAATCCTCATTGATTCGTCCTAACAATAACCCCGTCTGGCACCCTTGTAATTGTACAAGGGGAGAAAACGACGTGTACAGATCAGAAATACGATATTAAAGTTTAATGAAATGTTTCTACTTTATTCCTTTTATTTAACCCGACACTGATATGTTATTTTCTATTAGTCTACAATCAAAATTCACCTACGGTCTAAAAACTTTATAATTTTTTTAGGTACTTGTTCACACATTTTTATTATTAAGTTATAAACGGGCTGCGTAGATCGACTATCGCCCGGTAGCCTCAAAATTGAGCGTTAAAATTCTATGTACATATTAATTGAGTCTGCAAAGTTTTTAATAGAATTTTAACTTATTGTTCGTGGTAGGCTAGTCTGGTAGGTATAACTATTACTAGGTAGTTTAGTTGTAATTATTTTCTATAGAATAATACCACAATTTTTTTCAAAGCCAATTTTCTTTAACGAAATACGATTTAAATCCGTAGAATCCTATCTGGTACGGGGAGCAGAAATTTCATCTCTATAGTCGTAAGATTTCCTATTCTATTCTCGCAGCGACTGCACAATAGGCGATGGACATAAATAGGGTAGCGAAATTATTGGAGGACTTTTGCCTTATGCTCGTCTACAGTTACCTGTAGCATTTTCCATTGAATAAGACATAAAATAATGCTTATAAAAAGTTGTACAGATAAAGGAAACATAGGTATTGGGATTTACGAAAAATCATGTTAACGTTCTTAATACTTTAATTAGTGAATAGTATTCATTTGAAAAATCTGAATAAAAATCTAATAAATAAAAACGACTCCCTCGTTGTGCAAATAATTAAAAGTATAATAATAGTCCGGTAAAAAATTATAATTATATGCATATTTCACCAACTAATTTGGACTCTGTCTCGATCCAATTATACCGCTGAGTATCGCCCTTTGTAACAGGGTACTATATCGTTGCAATTTTAATATTCACCCCTTCGGTGGTTAAAAAAGTATGTGCGATTTTATTGGATTACATTGTTAGTTTAGCTGCGGATAAGAAATAATAAATAGTGTGTGTGTGTATCATTAAAGCCAATAAAATTGGAATGTCTCGATAAACCATGTCGACACCCACGATTTTCAATTTCCGTTTTTCTCCGGTTTTGCCACACGTCTGTCAATTTTCATATAAATGCAGGTAAATAATTAAACGTCAATAACCCCAGTATCAGTTGTCGATCAAATGGGTTTTACGTTTCAAAGTATTTTATCTGTTTTTAAAATATGCATTGATCATACTCCTTGTTTCTAAGTATATTCTTGAGGAGGTTTATATTGCACACAGCTTTATGAGACATATTGCATTGCTAAGCAACAGGAAGGAGGAATCTACTAGGAACCAGTTTTATTGGGAATGGGCTAACATCGGTACAAGACCTCAATATATAAAAAATGGATCGCTAAATGTGTTGGTAAGCGCATAACTCGCGAACGATTCAAGTGATTCGGCTATCGTAATTTAACGGTTTTATTTTTGTTTTCAAATATTCGTCGAAGTACGAGGATGGTTCTTACGGAGAGAAAAATTTAAAAAATTGTTTAAAAAGTCTAAAAACAACAATTTTTTTATATTCCTTTACAAAAGATTCGTAATAATGATTAAAAGTGAATTTGTTAGTATCGTATAAATATTAATGTCAATGTTAGTGAATCTATACTAATATTATAAATCTGAAGAGTTTGTTTGTTTGAACGCGCTAATCTCAGGAACTACTGGTTCGTATTGAAAAATTATTTTTGTGTTTTATCGCTGTAAATAATTCCTTCCAGACAAATATTTTGATTTAAAGCTTAGAAAAATTAAGAAAAAGCAATTCAAGATTGCTAAATATATCTTGCAAAATGTTTCAGTTCCCTTCGTAAATGTTTATAAGCTTACGAACTAAAACATCCCCCGAAACAACCTCGCCCAACGAGTGCGGGCTCGGTACTGAATTGATTTCTCGCAAACGGTACAAGTTTTACGTCCATACTTCCAGCGGCTTGTTAGCTCAGTTGATTAGAGCGTTGCGCTATAGACGCAAAGGTCGTGGGTTCGAATCCCACACGGGCCCATTACAGGTGATCTGCATGGTATTTTTTATTATTTTATTTATTTGTACAGAAGAATAAAAGTCAATTTTCCGTTAGTATCGTATAAATATTAATGTCAATGTTTGTCAGTCAAGCGTTACGAAGTTCGCCGGGTCAACTAGTAGGTAGTCTAAATAAAATCACTCTGCACTCTCTTGCTAACACTTACGCGTGAGTTTAAAAAGACTTGATACCTACTTAAAGTTTAGTATACCAACATGGCAAACTCCAATTAGCACGTTGGCGTTGCTAATATACTGTCATAACTACACTGGATTCAAATGAACTTGTATTTGTTTTCGCAGTTGCACTTCGCGTCTACCAAACTTTGATTAAAACAGAAATGGAGACAGGAATAACTTTTAATTAAATTTCGTACCACTCTTCTGCTCGGTTTTTGTAGTATTTTTATGTAGAGTAGGTATTCGATAAAACGTTGCCTAATAATTATGATAGGATGTTGCGCTTAGTCGGATACGGTGTGTATATTTTGAAAACATCTAACACAGGTTGGCTACTAAGACATTTCACTTCTAATATTCATTGTAGTTCTGTGACGGACTTTGCTCCAATGCCTTCGTTTGTGATGGGAGAACTGTACCTTACCGTGAGACAAATATAACTAAACACTACTAAATATACGAGTATTAAGTAAGTATTGCTTATCGTATTTAAAAGTCTAATGGCCTGTGCAGGTTCTGAAACGCAATCTCAGTTATTTCCGAGACACATAGCATAATTCCCTTGACGTCGTAAATGCTCAAACCCGGAAGATGACTATTTCCCAAAGCGCCAGACGTTGTGTCTGTCACGTTAAATTAAACCCCATGATATTTTTGCTAATTTGAGACTTAATTAGCTTTATGGGAATTTATGTGTTTAAAAATTATGAGACTATCTCATAAGTTGTAAAGGAGTTGTGTTAGATTATTTTGAGAAGGAAACTGAAATCGTTCTTTATCTTAGATACATATCAATTTTGTATACCTAGGAATAAGCCAATTTCTGTACTCGTTGTATGCATTTGTTTGTATTATATATTCAGTACAAACTGCTCGTACAAACTTAGCACGTGTTGTGGACGAAAAATATTGTTAAAGGAAATTGTCAAAATACCATTCACAGTGGCAAAACATTGTAACTGAAGATGCCGATGACACAGACACCATATTGTACTCGTGTCGCTGATGTTTTTGAAACATTCGCGATACAATAGGTGGTAGGACTTATACAGTTACCCCGAGGAAAGTATTAACCGCTTTGGTTATAGCCCACCGTGAAACAGGAATTGAAATGATTCCTGGTATTTTTGCCTCAACAGTAGCAAGCACCGATGCTTCAATAAAATCGATAGTAACTTGTAGCACTTTAACCTATTGTATCAATAATACTATCTATGAAGCCTACATCGTTGTAAGATCACCATTCGTATTCGTATGTCTGTTATGGACGGCACGTAGTAGCAGGAAATTAAACATCTCTCTATTTGCGTTACAGGAAAGCCTTCTAGTTATAAAACTTCACAATAGTTGCTGACAGGGTTGCTTGCATGTTGTTCTCTGAACTATGGTTGAAATTGTTCTGTCACTCAGACATGTAACATGGGATCGCGAAGTCGTTTCCTATTTCCATGGTAACCTTATTTAACATGGACTAGGGGTAGTAGTAGATGCTCCACTTGGTAGGAACCTACTTCATGGCGGACAGCCAATTGTGGATTAGCGGACTTCATTGAGAATTTATTAGGAATATCTCAGGCATATCTACATGTTTCTTTACGACTTTTTATTGCTGCGACGATGCTCTCTGATCGTACAAGACATAGGTGTACCAGGGGCTAAGTACCTACCTACATCTAGATCGTATGTCAAATAGGCCATTGTGCACTTGACTAGACCAGGCTTTCACTTCGTTTGAAATACCTAACTGCTAAAGTAACTTCACCAATTTTAACATGCTTTGTGAATCGACGTACGCACGCGAGCCGTGTCAGCTGCCATTCTATGTAAACATGTCAATTAAAAAACTGGTATGGTGGTTTAGCGAATAGATTGATTAAAATATCGATTAAAATACGTATTTTATTTAAAAAGTTTCAAAATATACCTACTGGTTGTTCCATAATGTTCATGATGTACCATGTTCAGAATTATTTGCATGAAAAGAATTATGATAAATACTACTGTTTATACGCATACATAAGCTAAACGTGTGTAGACTATGTAGGTATGTACGAGTATGTCGCGGTAACTCTCATCATGTTTTAAAGCTTTCATGTTTATGGCGGTTCATTAAATAATTCATCACACCTAAATGTGTTCCCTTTTACACGGTAAATATCACAACTCGACTTTCTCATTTAAGAAACATAATCTTCAAGCATAATAAAGCTACAAACTGAAATGTAAAAGATACTTTAAGTTGTTATTTATTAAGCACCTTATTGAAATTGAGCAATTATATTTTCGTTCAAAGGTAAAAATGTACAGAAATAAAAGTTTCTATAAAGGTATTATACTATTCCGTGTGTCCTTTGTCAAGTTGGGTAGCTAGTAAAAATTTGGAAGTGGCCTCCAGATCCTGACGTCCACAAGTCAAACAATATCGAGGAGGGCGAGCCCCGACGAAATTGAGCCGGAATCATTTATAAATGGGGGGATAACCGGGGGCGCACGGAATAGCAGGGAAAGGTGTGGTGCTGCATTTTGCATGAGCTTCCCGTTGGTTGCTCAATATGCTTCGTTCCTCCCGGCTACACATATCAAAACTATAAATCGTTGTAATGTTCGTACTGTTTCATAACAAAAGCCTATTTGCTTAGACTTTTTTAGAAATGGAAAAACAAGGCTGATTGAATGGTGTCTTGTCTCTTTATATTTCTTTTATTAAAGGTAAAGTAGGGAAGTTCGCTAGTTATCGAATCTGACCTAGCCTTATTTCCGTAGCGTTATAACGAAATATAAAGCTCATCGTAGAATTTTCAGAACTACTAGAGACTCTAATCCGATACTGAGTAACTCAATCTTACAACAACAACTTGAACAATTCCGAGTGAATCGTAAACAACCGCTACGGATAATAAGAGGGCTTACCTTATATTATAGTAAAATGTAATATTTTTAAATTGAACTTTTACTAAGCATCTAACGTGATTATTAGTTAAAAACTGCTCGTTAGCGTAATTATAACCGCTAGTGATAATGTCTCGAAGTACAGGATAAGGTTTTCTGAATGCCCGACTTGAGAATCAGGGTGAATTTTTTATAAGGCCGCAGGTAGGTGGGGTACTACAGGCGGAGTGGCGAAGTCGCCGGCAAGGTCTGCATATTGCATTAGATTTAAATTGTTTACGTCGTTAAGAAAGAAACTTCTCCCGAACTGGGCGAGAGGCAAGTAACTTTGAAAAGGTATACTTAATTTTCTTCTTGCATAATCGTATGGAACTTTCATGGCCCACTTTTCGTGAGAAACTGTGGGATTATGTCGCTTTTTCATGTCAGTGCAGTAACCAACAAACTATCAGGTCGCAAACTAGTAATGTTTTTAATGGCCTCTGAATTCTATTGAATCTTGTATTATGTCTATAACTTCAATACAAAATGGGCTTTCAACAAACCCTTTCATTTGATAACCATATTATACTCGTAGAAGTGCATATAATTAACGGAGGCATGAATGAAAGAAGGAATAAAAATAATAAAGGCCACCAATTTGGGCTGTCTGCCATATTGGATTTAAAATGACTACACTTATCTAACCATGCATCAACGATAATATTTGCATCATATTTGTTTATCATATAAATTCAATGTTCGTCTTGGCAGGGGCACTACCGTGCCCCCAGAGTGAAAGAGACTTTATAATGTTATAACACAGATAAACAATGCATCAAAATTCGACTCTTACTGCGCTGTTATAATATCGCCGTGTATCCATATAGAAATTGGTAACTGTTTTGATAATACCCTATTGTTCTTCAGTTTTTGACTCATCAGATCATAAGTGTGATATAAATATAATCGTGTTAGTTCCTCTCGGGCAGTTTTAGCATACGCATGAATATGAAGATGTTAATTGCGTTACTTTTGATCTTTTGCCATACTCAGTACGTTACTTCACTACCTATATTTGAAGTGGTGGTTACAAAATTAAAAGAATTCGGTAATACTATAATGGAGATGATACACACAATTACGAATAAAGTGAAAGATATGCTAAATATCCGTGATATGAGTGAGAAAGCTAATACACCACCCGTACATTGGCGACATGTGATCGAGGAGAAGACGCGGAGGTTCTTTAATGACATTGTAGAAGAAAGTACACAGGACAGCTCGACGGAAATTGCTGAACTAAACAATTTAAAAACGGAACCGACGGCGTTGATGACCACACCACAGTTAGCCAAATACCACGGAAAGAGAATCGAGTCTCATGTTGTTATCACTGGAGATGGATATCTTCTAACCGTTCATCGTTTAGTGACGGCCCAAACTCTAAATCGGTCAGTTGAAGAAAATTTAACTAATCCTACAGTATTACTCCATCATGGATTGTTGGGCAGTTCAGCTGATTGGATTTTACTGGGCAGAGAAAAGTCGCTTCCATATATTTTGAGTAATCTCGGTTATGATGTGTGGATGGCCAATGCCAGGGGTAATTGTTACTCTCTGGGACATGTATCATTAGAGGTAGATTCGCTCAAGTACTGGAAATTTAGCTGGCAGGAAATAGGAAGGTATGATTTGCCAGCGGTCGTCGATTATATAAGAAAACTAAAAAACACAAAGGACCCAATAGATTTTATTGGTCATTCAATGGGCGCTACAGCGTTGTTAGTGTTACTCTCCACAGCACCGCGGTATAATCAATACTTTCGAATTGGTATCCTGTTGGCTCCTTTAGCGTATATGACGAATACAGAAGGACCTTTTAGAATTTTTACTCCAATGGCTATGAATCTTCCCGATGAGATGTTAAATATTTTGGGAGCTGGTGAATTTCTGCCTACCAGAAGAATACCTACATGGATAGTGAAAAAGTATTGCAAAGGTGCACTTCTTTATTGTAGTAACCCTCTGTTATTTTTAAGTGGTACTATTCAAAATTCTTTAGATTCTGATTTATTAGCGAGAATTCTACATCATGTACCGGCAGGAGGTTCAACAAATACGATTCTGCATTACGCACAGTTGGTTCGAACGGGTAAATTCCAAAAGTTTGAGGAAAATACTGAGTTTCCTTTGAAAAAGGTCACTTTACCGATAGCTCTGTTTACTTCCAGCGACGATTGGTTAGCCACGATACCAGATGTTTTGAAACTTTATATCAGTATTGCAAATCCTATTGACCACTATGTTATTCGGGGTAAAAATTTAAGTCATACCGAGTTTGTGTTTGGGCCTCACGCGAATGATTTGGTATATAATAAAGTTGTTAAACTTTTAAGGCAATCCTTAGTAGTACATTCAGCTAAAGTTAATGAAGTATAAAAATGTATTAAAGAAACTAAATAGGTTTTTGTGTATATGCAGTAGTATTTAATAAACAAAGTGTGAGATTAATT
>DWOF01000213.1:0-12018 GCA_018250795.1 Clito sp. Burns02 | reverse complement strand
AGCTAAAAACAAGGAGGACAGCAGGAAGCTGATAGCCAACCTCCACTAGTTGGAGAGGCACTTCAAGAAGAAGAAGAAGAAGAAGTCGTATATCTCATGTCTTTCTACTCTTGAATTGTATGATAATAACATCGTACCCTACATCCTAAAACTCTCCACAAAGACAGTAAGTCAGCCGTATCCTAGCCTACTATCTGAATATAGTTACCTGGTGCGGACCGAAGCCGCCAGGGGGAGCGCAGTGGCCACAGCCCGCACATCCAGTGCATCCCCCGCCCAGCTCCATCACGGAGGTCCCGCGCCGCAGAGGACGGCCCCAGCTCTGTGGCGATGGAGACACTGACTCGCCTGCGTCCCAGCCTTCCATCGGCGCTGCTTGCACCTGGAAACACACCACCATTAACCTGATGCCCACTTTTAACGAAAAAGACTATAAAGAAATACAATGAAAAAGATTATAAGTGAGATTAAATTAAAAACATGAACTTGTTAAACGTCAAATTTTTATTCAGAGTTGCCATTAAAACAGCTGAACTAATTCTGATGCGGTTTGCACTATTCGATAGGTTGGTCAACTTAAAAACTCCAACAAAAAAAAAACATTTACCATGTTTGGTGGCATATTAAATCCTTGCAGCGTTCCCCGTGGCCTGTTCCAAGCGGGATTGAAATGTCCAATAACATTGGCTCGGTCTTGTGCTGGTACTGGTGACGGCGCCTGATGCATGTTGGACGGCAAGTAGGGCATGCTGCCCATTTGCATGTTCGGCACCTTTGACATGTTAGGCGTCATGGCTTGGGGGTGTATCTGCATCTGTGGGGCTCTTTGCGTAGCGAAATGGTTGATATGGGGCACAGTTGACGACTGTGTCGGTAGAGTTCCAGTCATTCCAGTTAGGGGTCGCCGAGGGTCTACGGGGAGCGGCCTGGGGCTGGCACTTGCTCGGTCACCGGCCATCTGAAATGTTAGTAATAAATGTTTCGTTAAAGTTTACATTCGGGGCGATTATTTCAGTTCTCAAGAAAGCGTAGAGCTTAAGTCTTTATTGAGTTAAGATGTGGAAGATGACCATTGTAGGTACATACTGTTGCTGCTGTGTAAAAAAAATATTTGATGCCAATATGTTGCAAGTATGCAAATCTTTGTATGTAGTTAGAAAATGCACACCTGAATTAAAATAAATCTTAAGTATGCAAACTACATATTAATAGAACGACATTTTATTGCGCATTTAATCACAATTAACTATTCGTAATTCCCACTTGGCACTCGTTTTTATTAGGTACTTTATGGTTTCGTTTACCTTATGTCTCCGCGGCGGCGGCACGGGCGGCGTGGCTTTAGGCGGTAACGGCGGTCGTTCATCTCGGAGCTGGGACTGGGATAGCGCCTGCACGAGAAATAAAAATATGTGTAAAAATGCACGGTGATACACAGGGGTTAAGCAGGACTTTCGATTTGGGCAATCCGCCAATAATCTGCTGAAGTTAATGTTTATGAAACGCGTCCGACATACCTAAGACAAAGTTTACGCGTACACATTGTAAAAAGATTAGTGTCTTGATGGTAAGAAAAGAAAAAATAAATTCATATGCGGAAGGAAGTACTCGTAAATAGGTATCTTACCTGTCGTTGATGATGCCGCCGTTTCGGGTGTCGATGGTACATGTCGTCGCAGGAGGCGCAGAGCGCGCGGCGCCCGCACTCGGTGCATCGCACGCGGGCCCCGCCGCCCCCACACAGGCCACAAGCAGCGCCCGCCTCCAACGGATGACCTGCGTCGCAGTTGCTTTTAACTCTTTTTGTCCACACAGGTTTTAGAGGCCTCCCTAATTTGTAATAGGCATATAACTGCGAAAATTTCAAAGTGTGTTGTTCTAACAATGAATAGTTATTTTTTTTTAACCGAAAAACTACATGAGCTAGCTTTTGCTACGATGACGCTACGCCTATGCTACGAAACTGGATACTTTAGATACGAATAGGTAAGAAGTGTTTGTGTTTGTTTCTCGACCACCTTTCCTTCTACGGGCTCACTGGAAGTGATTCCATTATAGAATAAGTGGGCCCTGTACATATTGTATTATCTTTAAGGCTCTCAATGTAATTCTCAAGGTGTACAAATAAATTAAATAAATAAAGTATCTAATCTTACTGGTGGGTGGTCTGGGCGGCGGCGAGGGCGGCGGTTGCAGCTTCGCGTTGACGTACTGGTCAGAGGGGAACTCCACCACCTCGTAGTCGGGCTCCGGTTTGGAGAGCGGCGCTCGCTGCGGCAGCGGCGTGCGGAGCGCCATCGTGGGCGTGCTCGGCACCGCCGCGCGGGGGTCGCGACCGCGGTTCTTTAACATCTGGAAAACATACATACATACAACATACAATGGCCGATTTATAAATTACCCAAGTACTTGATGATCAACAATAGGTAGGGACTTATTGTGGTGCGATATTAAAAAAATTATTACATTTCAACAATTATTTGCATCTACAAAGAGAGGGAAGAGGTTATCTCATTGGAATTACTGTAGTTGAAAAACTGTAGTCTTACATTAGTTTCTATACGAATATTTACACTAGTCAATAATTGGAACACAGCCTACAATGTTTTTCGCGGTACAATTACCTAGTTTCTTGACATTAGCAAACCTGCGCCAATTTTCTTTCCGGTATTGTCAATGAAAATATGCAAGTATATTTTTAACGTAATGGCAAATACACGCGTACTATACTTTTACTAAAAAAGAAAGAAAGAAATTCGTGATCAATCTGCTAGTACGAGTACCTATGTACCTAATAGTTTAATCAAAAGAACCTGTTATCACAAAAGTAACCAATTAATTTCATGTTAGGGTAAATATCATTTGTGGTTCAATACAGTAGGTAGGTATATGTAGTAGGTACGTGCTTAACCATTTATTAGGTGTCGTAAACTTTTATGACATGTAGTAGGTATGTTGTTATTTACCTACACATAGCATTCTTGCAATTTCTTAATCGTACTTAGCTATTCTACATAAAGATTTATTCATATTGGCCAGTATCGAAAATCAACAATCATAATTATGTACCTAGTTAGGTAAAAGCTTATGCTTTCAATGATGCAGGTAAATAATAAATATTACTATCTCCGAATAATTGGTATTTTACATTGAGATATTAACACCTATACCTTAATAGTATACCTGTAACGATCTATTGACCTGTCTACTCGTACTGCACTTGTTCAGAACTGAATCAGAGGTGTTGTGGGCGTTGTGTTATGCAATTTTGATTCTTATTCCAATGGGAAATAAACATATCTTATAGCATCTTTGTACTATACATTTCCATACAATAATAGAGCTTTATCATGTGCAAACGAAACAGCAGCTGTGACCGGGATAGAGCGGGCGGTGCCGCGTCGCCGACGCTTCGTCGACCTATTTATTTCGCCTCTCATATCCCAAAATATCGTAGATATTTCACCTATTTATACCAAGTGCATTGTACAATTTCAATAAAACACATCTGGATTCAACATTTATTAAACGGTTTAGGACTGCTTCGTGCGATTTATTTAAACACACGAATGAATATTTAGGCTCTGGGTACTTACGGTATCATCCAAATTCACACTGTTTTATTCAAAACACTGGAACGAGTGACACTTTTAGGAACAACATTTCACGGCATAGTTATGTGGGTACACGGAATTATGTAACGTAGTGGTTGGTGAGCGCGGCACTCGCGAGGGTATTGCACCTAGCAGGCAGCAGGCAGCAGCCAGCAGGACGGGGCTGCTCTCGCGGCGGAGCGGCACTCGCTAATCTTGCGCCCTATCCGGATGAAATTGACAGCGCGAAGACGCTTGCGCCGACATCGCCTCTATTTCTGTCCGCGGCCGCGTTGCCCTGATTCTACTAAAATTACGACGCGTAGCTATTTCCGCACTCAACTCTATGCGCCCTCTCGCTAGCGTTAAGCACCTTCATACTTTGCGAATTTATTACTATGTTTCATAATTAATCGGTCTCAGGCGCTATCTGCAGAGTTGATGGGTTCATATTGAACATATTAACGCACATAGCAATTGGTACACGTATTAAAAAGTAGGAAAAAGACGGTACTTTTATCTTGTTCTTAGTTCCAAGCATAAATACTACTTATTACCTAATTAGTAAGATCAGAATGCATTAAAAAAAATATCAGATTATGTATCATAGCAACCGATACGAAAACAATATTTTGCTTCTTATTTGACAGTTTAAAAATACATATTTTCCGTAATGGAGATATTGTACAATTTTAAGCAAAATGGTTATTTTACAGCAGAATTATATCATCTTCTTGCGAAGAAGAAGTTGGTTGACGCGTCTGAAGAGGTACAAATACCAGTAACACTTTCAATTTGATCTTTACATATTTTAATTCCTAGAAAATGTTTCTTACAATTGTCAACTTTAATCAATGTGTATCTTATTCAGATTATACCATCGGAATACCTAAAAGAAATGAATATGACCACATCAAATCGGCTACAAACATTACACAACACAGCCATTGATAACATAGTAAAGACTGGAGGAAAAGGCAGTAAAGTGATACTCTCCTTCGAACCTCCACTTATTGTTTTTCAGAATTTCAAGCCGAATGAAAAATACGTGGCGAAGTTTACCGTTAAAAATATTAGCAAGGTATCATTTATATTGTCAGATACACTCGACTAGATATCATAGAACCTCCAACACTAGAATTACACCTGGAGACGTGGTTCATTGTTTCAGGCACCATCTCACACAAACATGGTTTACAAAGAATCTCTATTTTTCTCTATCAAAGCTTGCGGCACTCAATTACTATCCCGCCTAGCTCCAGGAATCATAGTTACCTTCAATGTCACTTTTAAACCCGAACAATACGAGGACTACATTCATAAAGTAACATTCTTCACCGATGCGGATCAATACGTTTTACCAATAATAGGTAAAATATAATAAGTGACACAACCTTAATGATTTTATTACAGTAATAAATTAACCTTATCATCACTTTTTTACTAGCTATGGGTCCAAGACCAATAGTAAGTTTTCCAGATGAAATAAGCATACCGAAAACTCCGTTAAAAATAGAAAATCATGTAATTTTGTGCATTCAAAATATTGGATTGGCTTCCGCGGCTTTCACTTTAAATACCAGATGGCAAGTATCTGTTACGTACGAGTATTATTTATGTAGCTATGTCTTTAACTGTAGTCATAGAAATTTATACAATAGAATAATAATAACTTTGAATCAAAATAATACGTAGCTTCTTTGTTCAGTCCATTTTCAGTGCAACCAAAATCAGCGTACTTACAACCAGACGAAAAGATAAAGATTAAAGTAACTTTCAAAACAATGCATTTAGGAGTTACCAACGGTGTAATATATGCAGTCTTTGAAACAGGTACAAAGCATTAATTATATTCTGTAGGTCTTAAAGTTTTGAAACTGTTAATACCTACTGGTATTTTATAGGAGAAAGATTTCGCATAAACGTTAGCGGAAGCACTCATACAGTGAAAATTGAATTAGAGAAAGAAGTGGTTAGGTTTCAAGATACATACAATACAATGGTGCGGCAACTGACCTTCAAGATAAATAACAAGTCTGATCATCTCTTAACCTATATGTGTATGAAGAATGAAAGTGTTTACTATGGTGAGTGTCAGTAGGTAAGCTTTATGTAGGTAGGTACCTACTTGTAAATCTAAACTGAAATGTAGTATGTAGAAGTTTTATATTTCTTCGCCAAATCTTTACGTGTTCACCGATGGTTAGTGTACTGGAATAATTTAAAGAAACGAAAATTACTCTTACGCAGATTTCGAAGACAAAGTTAAACTTGCCACAGTTTTTTATGGCTTAAAGGAAAGCGAATCGGCAAAATCTGCTAAACTTGTTTACTTCGACGTTTTAAGTAGTGATGAGCATGAGAGAGTATATACAAGGATATTCTTTGATGAAATACAGGCATTGATAGCAGATGAAACATTGCATTACCAAAACAAGAACTTTTCAATAGATCCGATCGTTAGTAACAAACATTTTTACCAGCTTTTATTTAACATTTTTGAAAATAATGGTAATAAACAAAATGATCAATGTAAATTACAAAGGTAAAAAATATTACAGAAAGGTAAATTGTGGCCTGGCAAATCAACAGAGATTACGTTAATTTTTTCACCAAAAGAAATTGGAGAGTTGGAAACTACCGTGTATTTAGATATTGATGGAATACCAGATCGTTTGCCCGTTAAGCTGGTCGGGACGTCTATACCGCCAACGATATCGCTCAATTTGGAAACATTAGACATGGATTGTGTTTATATCAACAAAGTCTACAATTATGAAATTGTAACTATTAATAAAGGTACATTGAAAATCTTCGATTTTTCTAAATATATACGACTGTACGAGTATATTGTTATTTCTTTATAGCCACAGAGCTTTCCCTTTTCATAGCTACTTCCCTTAGCTTTCTTCTCTAATCCAAAATTACTTCTTTTCTAGGACACATTAATGGTGTCATAATATACAAAGAGATGCCGCCATTATTTGGCAGCGTCATAACGTGTTCTCCCCTAAGGCATTGCCTACGTCCAGGAGAAAAGCAGATATTTGTAATTTCGTTCTGTAATTCTAACCAAGGACCGTACTTTGAGGAAATAAACTTTATGATTGGTGATACAGATATAGTGCAAAAATTGTATTTGAAGTAAGAAAATATATATCTAGTAGAATACAAAGAATTAACAACTCATTTGTTACTCTTTATTGTGATATCAAACAGATTGAAGTTTGTGAAACTGGTAATAAAAATACCTATGTCATTTACAGGGGCGTCGTAATTTATCCTTCCTTAACATTCAGTATACCCTGCTTAGATTTCGGATTGGTAAGCTTAGGTAAGGTATTTTTTTTCATATAAATTTGGTCATTAAAAAAAATGTTTCTATCATCATATTAACTTTATTACAGGAGTATCTAAAACATTACAAGTTGAAGTGGTAAATGAATCAACAGTTCACGTTAAGGCGTCACTTAAAATATCATCAGATGGTCCGGAGATAAGCAGCATCACACTAGTTGATTACACAGTGGCCGATAAACCTAAACCACAAGTACCTCAATGGCCAAGAGAATTCAGCATTGAGCCTTCAAAAATTGAAATTGAACCAGAATCTCGAGTATCCTTGACGGTATAAGCTATCAAAAATATTGTCTTTATAATGTTACTTATAAAATTGTAACATATTTTAAAGTAGAATATATATATTGCGCAGAATTTTGTCCTCGTGCCATAGTTTTGGCAAAGCACTTGAGAAATTTATATTATTAGTTGCCGCACAAATCTGTAATTAATATTACTTCCATTATGTTTTGCTTTTACAGTGACAAATCTGTTTGTGAATGGTTAGTGTGGTATGTGGTAGTTTTATAGTACCTAATAATAAAAGTTTCCAAACAGGTGACGCTGACGGCAAATTTGGTGAGAGCAAATCAGACGTCATTGGAATTAGAATTGGACAAGTCAGACAGTCCACCAATAACACTTCCTGTTACTTTTAATGCTATGGTACCTGCAATTACTCCGGCGCCTGATATTAATTTGCGGGCTTGTTTCTTAGATTATGCTTACCAACAGGATATTTATGTTCAAACTAAGGAGTTTTATGGATATTTCAGCATTAAAGAACCGGAGGTAAGTTACTCTAACTTAGCGACTACAAAATATATAATAATTTTTTAAACCACACAGATTTTAGATTCGGTGTCAGCTGAAGACTACTATGACTAGTTATAAATATTATTTGTAGGAACAATCAACGCTAGAAGTGGAAGTAGGTGTCAAAGAGGGTTTGATAGAACCAAACAGTACTTTGCGCTTCCCTATTAAAATTAAAACAAGTGTTCTTGGCATACAAGAGTACCATATAAGGTAAATAAACCACAATTCCTACAGTTTCACGTATGCTTATTTCAAAAATACAGTAGGTAGAAAATTACAGAAAGGTACAATGAAATGTAAGTTCAACACCAAAATATCTAACGTATTTTACTCGATACCTTTTTAAATATATAAATACATAGTTTATGTTTTTAAGGATGCATCTATTTGGGCTATCTACTCCGGTAGATATATGTCACATAACAGGCTGTGGAGTGCGACCGATTGTCACATGTAGTCCCACTGCACTACATTGGGGACAAGTGAAGTTACTGAACAAAACTATGAAGTTCGTAACTTTGTGTAATGACTCACCAGTAAGAGTCTATTTTAGGGCTTCATTGGTTTGTAAAATAATTATTTATATTTATTCCATATCATGCATAACAGCATAATTTGTCCAGATAGTAGAACATATACGTACAACGAGTCCTCCTGGGGAAGTACTTACTGCTATCCTCATAGCCCGCCGTAAAGCTGTTATGGCGTTTTCAAAACTTGGCGGTGTAGTGTATTAAAGCTTCATTTAATATTTCTGTATGTATTTGAGAAAGTAAAACACTGTGTTTATTTCAGGTTAACCGTGATGGAAGATGGCACATTGATCCACCAGAGAGTTACATAGAACCGGAATCAGAAACCGATGTGTTTCTTAAACTTTATCTTATTGATGCTGACACTTACACAAACAAAGCTTTGATCCAGCTAGAGAAAGTCAAAGATATTGTTCGTTAATAATTTACGAAATGAATTCTTTATCTTTTTGTTCATACGCGACAAACAATTCTGAAATTCATATCCAACAGATTTACTGATAGTTCCAATTGTTTTCAGCTTATACCGCTTTCCGCAACTGGTGTAGGAACTAGTATAAGAGTCGGTGAATTAAGAGACAAATTATCATTAGGCCGACATTTTACTAGAATTCCGTTAAATTACAAGGTTGTTATGCAAAACTGCGGCACCCGACTGCATGTTATGGAATGGAGTGAACATTATAAGTCACCAAAAGCTAAGCAGAATACTGCGTATGTAAAAATAAAATTATATCTATAGTATCAAGCCAAGATAGTAACATTGATATAATTATAATGTTATCTTACAGTGGATTTTTTAACTTAGAGCCAAGAGTTTTTAAAATGACAGCAGGCGAAAAGGTTGAATTAAGTATAACAGGTATATCTTATAAAGTAGCAAATGTGAAAGAAGTCTGGTACTTGGTTGGAAGTGTAGAAGGGATAAATAAAAAAGAGTTGTTATTGGAATGCACGATTATGTCTGAGTTTGTTGATCCGAAAATAGAGTTATCTGCCACCATTATAGATTTTCGGTATGACTATGGACCTTACAGCGAATTTTACAAACTTACAGGTAATTTTGTTAACTTTTTTTAAATTGTTCATTATTTAGATTATAAATAAAATACTAAATAATCTCTAACAAATTATAATCAAAATAATATTTACAGATATTTTAACAATAAAGAATATATCGAAACTATCTCTGGATTTTGAAATAAGCGTCAAACCTCCTTTTGCGATAATACACAGATCAACGTATAAGATACCGGCGAATGAAGAATATTTATGTGGATGCATTTACTATGACAAAGCAGATCTGAATTTAAAAAAATTGTTAAGTGAATATGGTACCAAACGTTCAAGGGAATTCATAGATTGTTTAACACAAAAACCAGTCGCACCGTTACAAGAAGGACCGATCGACTTTTTTCATGATATTAACAAAATTAAACTCGCTTTTAATTTAACACATACCGTCGAAGAAACATTAGAAGATCAAGAAGTAATGAAAATACAAGTATTATTTGATACAACAAAACATTTATCTTTAAAATCGAAAGTTTATGGCGATCTTATGAAAGTGAAATTTAAAGGACATAAAAACAAGGTAACATTTTTTTATGTTTAGAACAACAAACAAGCGAGCAATCCACATCCAAACTCAAATCTGTGTAGATGTCTCAATCCTCGTGCCTGGGGTCGATTATGCATGCGTAGCTAGGTACTCTTGGAAATCCGTCTAACGAAAACCCATTCGGGAATCCCTTGAAGGCGGCTTGTGAGAGCGTTGCTACTTACAATACACCTACATACTTATAATTACTACAACATTCTTATTATTTATAGCTAAAAAAACAATTACATTTTTATATAAAAAATATTTTTTTTCAGGATGCAGTAAAACTAATAGGAAAGATTAATTTTCCAAACATATTTATTATGTCACCAAAACTCGACTTTCAGTGCATATTAAATGGGAGCATTGAAAGCAGAACAATAAAAATTCAGAATGTTACACCACTACTTGCTTGTTATAGATTTAATTGGAAAAAATATGTAATTACTACAAAGGTAAGCTAAGACATAATATTTCTAATAAGTTTATTTTTAAACTAATTATGTTTAACATGGTTACTTTATTTTAAAGGAGATTCCAAGCAAAAAATCAGAGGCAATTCATCACAAGAAGAAAAGCATCCAAATCCAACTTTTAGGCTCAGACAGCGAACCTAGTGGTAATATTTCATTGTAATTATTATATTTTCTAGTAATACTGTATCAAAAAGAGGAATTCATGAATCCTTCATAACTGATTGTAGTTGGAGATTTGCATGAAATTATGGGCTGCCGAACTCCTTCAGTATCTGTCACTGACAAATTAGAGGATTATGAGTGTATACCAAAAGAGATGATACCCGTTCCTCCAGTACCTACCACCATATATTCTGTAACAATTGATGACGAAGTGGATTTTGATAGTTTAAAGAAAAAAATATTAAAAAAGATTGCCCCTTTAATAAACATGGAATATGACACACAGTTTGAATGGATTTCAAAATTTCCTACTTTATCTCAAAGATATTTGTGTATTAACGATATTTTGCAATTAACACCTCATCGTGGATTATTGAAACCAAATGTAGTTCAGTATATTCAAGTGATATTTAGACCAAAGTTAAATATAAATGTTCGTGCTACTCTTGAATGCGACGTTTTAGGAGGGCCGACGGAATCTGTAATAGTAACAGGACAAAGCTCTGATCTTAGGTATCAAATCAATACTTCAAAGGTGAATTTTAAAATACGATCTTTTCATGAGAATGCCATAGAAAATTTGGTCATAACAAACACAGCAGGCTTGCCTTTCGAATATAAAACGTATCTTAATGAACCTAAATCTGAATACGGTCTTGATGGATGTATTCTTAATTTGATACCGGAAGAAAGGAATCTAGAACCCGAGGAAGAATTAGATATGAAAATTGAAGTGAGACCAGGAGTTACTGGATATTTTAACAGAGTGTTTATATTAGAAATAGGCCATCTTCCTTTTATACCCATAGAAGTCTCCGGATGGGGGGTTATTCCTCAAATGTACATTTCTTTACCAAGACCAGATATGGCTAAAGTAAGTCAAAGCAAAATGTAGTAGCTAATTATACTTGACAAATATATTGCTTATAGCTAATTTTCTTTTTTTATTTTATGAAGCTGCTTCCAGAATTAGGTTACCGGGCTATATCTACATTGACAATGGAATATTTGGAATATATAAGTGAAATATTTTTTAAAGATGGTTGCGAACATTTAAATTCACCATTAACGGAACAATGTTTTGAAGATCCAATTTTTATTCCGGATTGGCATATATGTTCACCTTGGGTAATAATAAACTGATATAAAAATGTTTTAATACGAAATTCTGTACCTATCTATAATTTAGTTATCCCTCCGATTTTTAGGATGGTTATCCATCAACAATGGACATTGAACTGGCAATAGAAAGAATGTTATTGATTAATCATGTGAAACAACATCCTGAAATTTTAAATGCATATTCAACTTCTGCGAAAATGGGCCCTATTTCAGGATTTTATACCACACCATATGTAATAGATTATGGTGTAATAATAACTGGCAGCACGGTAATTGATATTCTTTTATTTAATCACTAGCGGACCCGGCAAACTTCGTATTGCCCATAAATTTATTTACTCGCCTTTTAAACTTTCATAGTACATGCTATG
>DWOF01000212.1:0-12038 GCA_018250795.1 Clito sp. Burns02 | reverse complement strand
TAAATGGCGATACAAAGCAATTGGGCATGCAATCAACATTATCGTAATAATTATACTCGTAACTAATAATAAAATGCAATATAAAATGTTTACATAAAGTTAAATATTTAAGGAAGAAAATTGATTAGGTACCTATATGAAAATTTTTCGTTTCGTGAAAATATTGCATAATGCTAACCTTGACCTATTACACCGTGTGCTGAATTTACTCCCATTAATAATCCTAGAACACTTAACTGGCAAGTGCCTAATGAGCTATTGTTAGCACTATTAAAGACCACTCGTTAATTAAAACAAAGCTGCGAGAGCGAGGTTATGCACGTTGTAAAACTATCGCCATAGCTATTCTTCACGGGTGTGATAAATTCGGGCTTAAGAAACAAGACTTAGATCCACAGGCCGCAGATTCGATCCAGCGCATTGGACTACCGACACGACGTAAGGATGTGATCCACTTCTAACACAGGTATTATTTGGAATGATTAACAAGAATACTAGCAATTTATAGCTACCCCAATTTACTCGTAATAGTACGTACCTAGTATTTTTTAACTCATCTTTGTTAACCAGCAATACTTTCAATTTACTATTTTAATGTCCAAAATCTTTAAAAAACTTACCTACCTACCTATCTATTTTTAAAAATATTTCGGAAAGAAAATACTACGATTACGAGTAAATAAAACTGCTGTTATTATCGGCTATTAATGCTTTGAATAAACAACGCCATTAAGTTTCTGCTACAACTTGAACCTAAAAAAGAACCAAGACTAGAAGGATGTTCATAAAATGTCTTTGTAGGCAGGTAAAATATTCAAGGCTTTAATATTTTAGTTCGTAACTTACAATAGTATCTTTTTATTTGAATTAAGAGAAGTACTACCTAACTTAATTAAAGTTATTCGTTCAAACCCTTAGTTCAAAAAAGGTATTTCATTTCGAAACAGTGGAGCAAAATTGTTTTCGCAAAGCGATTGCTGTCGTGACCTTCGAGAGCTTCGGGCCTTTGAGACGGCTTGGCTTCGAAGACAAACATGGTACAAAACAAACATGCTTATAATAATACGAGCCCGCTTGGTCCTCAAAGGGCCCATTAAAATTCTTAAGTTTTTGTAAGATCAAAGAAGTTTGGAATTCTACTAATTTTTGGCTAATATTATGAAGCATATTTATAATGCTTCATCAAATTACTATTCATTAGAGTCTTTGTCATGTGTACAATCTTATTATCTGATTATTTCTTTTTTGTTAAATGTGATCAGCTAGACCAGTATTCTAGGTTTCATCAAAATTTAAAGAATATTTAGAAAGAAAATCTGTATCAGTTATGAGTCGGTATTCAATATTCGACCGCATGTAATTTTTGTACACTTAATTCTATACTACCTACCTACCTATTTACGTAACATTTATTTGATAGATGTGCAGAAGCGACTGCACGAATCAGATTGTGACATCATCTGTGATACGTAATCCACTATTTTGAGAATCTAAGCAAAGTATAAAAATAATTATTAAGTTTTACGCTTAGTTGGAGCTAGGGGTAACGTGAATAATTTTAATCTATATGATTTAAACTGCAAGATACGATACGATACTACACTGAAAAAAAAGCCTTTAAAAACGAGAACTTTACGTACCTACCTACAGTTAATTTCTGAAAGGTTTTACGAAGCTCGCTAATGAATACCAGTCGGACAACTTACCAGGTATGGCGACGCCAAGTTCAAGGTACTCCTTGACGGAGGGGCTGAGGAAGGCGGTGGGTGCCGGCACGCTGCTGGGGGTTGGCTCGGGGGCATCCAGCGCTTGCGCCGGCTCGTGCGCGCCGCCGCTGTTGGCCCGCACCCGCTTCACACGCGTACCATCCTCTGAACCTTTAAAAACCGGAATCTTTTTCATTCCAAATTTAACATGTAATTACTCGTAAATATTGTTTTTTTTTTCCACTTAATGTAATTACAGAAACTTTAATAGTTCCTCGATAAATCCACTTCATCTTTAAAGCACCAAAGGTTTTTTGTAGAGGTATTTTAGCATTAGGTCCCGGGAAAAGTATCCTATATACAACAGCTCATAATGGATAGAAATAATACAACTACCTGCATTCATACTTCGGTTAACTCAGTTCAGCCATACTTCGATACAGTTAACACTAATTTTTAGAACAAAAAGCTACGTAAATACATGGACACTAACTTTAAAGCATAAATTGCCCTATAATCTTGTTTTCGGTTCTTACTTAACTGACATTAAATGTAGCTCACATTAATTTTATCAATTGTAAAACCTACATCGTGAAGACAATATAACCTTGACCTGAGTTCAACGCATTTAAAATCCTTAACAAAAGAGCTTATTCTTAACCGTAGATTAAGCATAGATAAGCATTATGATGCAATTAATATATTTAGTTAGATACCTACTCATGCTTAGTAAGACATAAGTGATATTAATTAGGCAAAAGGTAGGTAAGTACCCATATTTCTTAGTAAAACTTTTAATATACTCGTAGACCTACCTAAAAATATTTAAAATATTAATAAATATAATTATCAATTACAAATTTAAATTTGAATTAAATTCAATACGTACCTGTCGCAGCTAATGCAGAAAGTATAATAATGGAAAAAACACTTATAAAATTGTATTTATTCATTTTAATGTTACATAGAGTTTTAGCAAATTCTCCCATAATCATTCACAATGGCATATCGGAGTTCTACAATGCAACACGTTTGGTCTTTCAGTCGGCATTGAATTCTTGTAAAGGTCTCAGGTACATAATGGGAATATTCATTCAAAATTATTTTCGATACAACACACCGACTCGCATTTAGCCCGTATATAAGTTATGTAACAGCACGGTACTTGCGTGCGCTTTTGCGGACAACCGAACGCGCAATGTTCACTCAACTCGCACATACTCAGCCACAACACTAACTTAAAGACACACGAAACACAATTAGATTGACCTCTAAACTTTTTCGAACAGCCATTTAATACTAGAACTCCTTACTACTATCCTGTAGTACTACTAACTCTACCGTTGAAAATTGTTAAGATTAAAAAAAAATATCTAGGTACCTAGGTTGGCTATGTATTTATTTGTATGAGGCCTTACCTATAAATCTATCAACACCTACGTTGTTAAGTATTTTTATTTTAACTATTATGTTTTCGCGTAATAATAATTGCTGTGCCTAAGTGGTACCGATTACATCTTAAAATCATTAAAACTTACTTAACTTCTGGAACGCCAAAATACTTAAACAACTAATTCCGAAGTTAAATTAATGTATTTTCTTCTTCACAAACTTCAGTAACATAATTTGAATTTAATTTTGGACAGGTGGCAACACTGTATTCCGGTCGCTGATCGCACACGAAATGTCTCTAATCTGTCAAGTGCATAGATAAAAGTAAATATGTAGAATATGTACCAACGTACTCATAGATAAAATTGTTGGCAACACAAATGGCAAATTAGCCATTGTTTATTGTATTGTTGTTGAATTTTGAGTGCCTGAAGTGAATTGAATGACTTATTGACAGCCACCTAGAGGTTGATAGCATTAATTTTGTTGTAAGTTTATTTAATTATTATTTTTTAAGGGTAGATACAGGTAGGACCTGAAAGCTGTTTCTGTGTTAGATATTATGTCTTCGGTTTTCGGTTTCCGTTTTGTTATTTCTAGATACGTCTTATAAGAAAAGTCTTGTTTTGACCGGCATTATTTGTTTATTACCGGACCGGCATTATTTAGCCCACAGTGGTCACGGTGTATGTTACTGGTAAAATATTGAAGTATAAACAACGGCTGTACCTATTTTCTACAATAGTTTATTAATAAAAAAATCACTAAAATACGCGAGATAGTCCGCCATCTTTAAATATTGATGAAATTCGATATAAAGTTTATATTTTTATTTCTGTGAACAGGTACACTACATCGCCATGGATGCGAAAATTAAAAAATGCTGTCCCAATTGCAGTCAATTTTACCACCTCAAATGTAAGTATCCATACAGAGGCTAAGTAGGTACCTGTCCCACTATTGGACTTGGTTCTCTTCTCAGATGAGAAGGGTTAACTAAATGTGCATTGACAGACTCCACATACCTTGGAGAACTTTTTAAATGTGTGAATGGACAAATTTTGTCAAATCATAAGGTTTTGTGTATGTGATTAACTATTTACTCACTATCATTACTATTTCAGCACTATCAAAGCGAGCCGATAGAAACATACCACTGTTGCTTAAATGTGGTCATACTATGTGTGAAAATTGCATAAAGAATATTATCAAATTTGGTGAACCTATACAATGCAAAGTATGCTTGAAAGATATGGAAATGAGTGCAGCAGATGTAGCCGCCCTCCTACAAAACAGTCTCAAGTTCTATCAGCTATTTCCTGTCCAGACCTACATGCTCGGAGAAATTGCTTTAGATATAATACAGGTAGGTTTAAGCATACTATTGATTATTAAGACAAATTAAATAATACTGACGAATGAATAAAATACCAACAGCAAGAATCTAATTTGTACTTAATATTTATCTTACAGCCAACATTGGAGGGAGAAAACAAAAATAACCAGAACTATTTTGAGGAACTTGAAACAATACTCCAGGGCAATGAAGTGCAAGGTGAATTTTTTTTATTCTAGTTTCAAGTATACAGTAATAAAGTATTTATTTGGTGATTGTATGAATGATTGCTTATAACTGAGTACTGTTAATATTTTTTTCCTCATTTTGTTATTCTAGCACAATGTTTGGAATGCAACAACCCAACTATAAAGGGGTGCAAAGAATGTGGAACAACTCTATGCAATGTTTGTTTCAACAAAATTCACAGAAATTTTGTGATCTTCAAGAATCATTCTCTGCAGAATATTGGTAAGATCACTGAAATACTGTTTTAATAACAAATTCGATATACTAATAAATTTTGGTCCCTGGCTGTAATAAAACAATAATTTGGTAAGCTACAAGTCAAAATCAAAATATTTTATTAACATTATGGTTTGTTTATTGCACGTTTTAGAAAATCTGATAAAAATAAATACTTGCAACACACACAGCGGTAAACCACTGGATTATTATTGCAAGGATTGTAACAAGACTGTCTGCATGGATTGCATGATCATTGGAGAAAAGTCCTGCAAAAACCATGCAGTTGTTTCTATGCAAGAAGTGGTGGGTATTAGGAGAATAATTGAAATTGTATTTTGTGACCACTTGAGCATTTAATTGATGAATATGTTTACTATTACAGAATGAAGATTTTCTGAAGGAATTGACGGACATTACACCCAAATTAGATGAAACTTACAGAAGACTAACAAAAACTGCTGTTGTAAGTACATTTAACTATGGCGCACTTATTATTTATATTTGGTTACTCCTTATAACGCTAGTGTTATTATGTGTTTTAGGATATTGGCAATCTAATGAATGAGATGGAAAACGAATCTGGGGCATCAGAATTCACCAATATAATAAATAATGTACAACAGCATTTTTCGAAATTGATATCCATTATACAAGAACATAAAAACAAAGTTATGGATGAAGTTCTTAATTTACAATCCACTGAAAAGAAATCTTTGGAAAATATTAAAAACGAAGTAACCAAGTCCCTAAAGGCAGCCCAAAAAACATTGCATTCTGTGAAATCCATTGATGAGAAAAATTTAGGACAGGTAACTATATTTGTTTGCATAAATATTTACTTGAATATGTTTTTAATTAGCAAATTTCAATATCAAAATATAAAAGAATGATGGATAGAAGGACACCACCTAGAAAATATGTCTTTTTTCCTTTAATGTACTTATTAACTTAAATTTATTTCAGACAAACCTTTATTCAATTTTGGAAGAGACAAAAAAATATTTAGATGTTCCATGGTACTTAAGCAAAGATGATAAAAATGAGGATCCCCTTAAGTAAGTAATCTATGAAGAATTTTGTTAAAATACACAACTTAAAGATCATTTACCTTCAAAACTGATAACTTCGTGATGCATCCTTAGGTTGACTGTCAATGAAGACCTCTTGGGTCTATTAAATGACTATATTCACTTGGAGGGAAGTGCCAAATGCCAGTACAAATTGTTATCTACTGAGGCTCTAACCAAGGAAGAAATTGATATTCCCCCTCCACCACGTTCAGTAGTACACCCTCCCGAAATGCCAAAAGGTAAAATATAAATTCAATATTCTTAATAATAACAATATTACTGAACTCGTGAAACAAACTGGCACATAATTTTTAATTTTCAGATGTGCGACAATACACACAAAATAAAATGAAACAGGAAAGAGATAGGGACCAAAAGCATGCTTTGTACACTAAAGTGCCCCAATATCGCAGCAAAAGCGGATCTTGCTCATCGCTTAATTCTATCAACAGTGATAACTCCAATCCTAGTCATGAGTCTAGTAAGTATCTTTACATTTTACAATTAATATAAGCTTTTTTTAACTATTTTTATTATATTCATGTTTATAAGTTCATATGTTCTTATTAATTAAACAAAATATTTGAAGGTGGCAGACACAATAAAGCAATGGTGCAGGAAGTAAGCCCATTTCCAGAAAGCCGACATCCTAAACCGCTCAAAGAAGGTAAAAACATTTTTGTCAAGATTTTCTCATACACTAAACTTTCAAATGTGAAACTGTAAATTGATTACAAAACTTACTTATGAAGATTAATTTATAGCATATTGTTTTATACTTCAGGGTCCCAGGAGTTAATTTACGTGACGCACATAGTGGACGCGCACAACTTCTTTGTGCAGCGCGCCTGCCAGATTCCGCAGGTGCAGGAGATGCAACGCGAGCTCCGCAAGGCATCGACGATGCCGAAACCCGCCGCCAGCCATGTCGCTGAAGGTAGGCCATTTTTTAACACCTGTTTCACCTGTATCTATGGAAGAAATCTTCCGACGTTAATTGCATATTTGTCAATTAATTTATTTTAACCTTTTTAGTGCATGTGTTAGAAAAGCACCTTTTAACATATTATCTTATTCCTATTCTATAATTATTGCAGGAAAATTCTATCTTGTATTCAACAAAGCTGATGACATGTGGCAAAGATGCCGTGTGGTGAGCATTGAGAAAAATGACATGAATAAGCTGTGCCTGAAAGTGTTCTGCATCGATTTTGGCAGCACTGAAGAAGTCTCTGTCGATGAGTTAGTACAGATCTTGTCAATGTTTTTCTTTGTCTTGAACAAAATTATAAAATAAAATTTCAAAATGTTTATTTTACAGTTTAAGACTATTGCCGCCTGCAAGGCTGCAGAAGCCTAGTCCGTTTGTCATAAATTGCTCTTTGGCCAACTGTGAGCCGCTGAACGGTCAATGGACCAACGAGGATGCATTCCTTATGCAAGACATTATTGACAAGTACGTATGACATTTTTATACCTACAAGATGTGTAGTTAGTTAAATTCAATACATCTACAGTTTTTGATTTCGCAATAATCTTGACACAATTATGTAAGTTCCATTCAGCATAATAATACTATAATCATCATATATTTGATTTTAGCAAGCCAGCAGTAATAAACATTCGTCGTATTCGGTCGAAATCGAACTACTCAGTAACATATGAGTGTGACATCACCACTTATGAGAACGGTGTTAGTCTGGCGCACGCTATGGTGTTCCACCAACGTGCTAAGATGCCTAACCCGAAATTACCGGTGAGTATGTCATCATAAACCGCTTTGCAGTTGACACGGTGTCTGTGTGAGCTGTGTCTTGACCGCAAATTTGTTAAATGTTTTATTAAACTTTAAAAAATTACTTTTTCAGTATCCCAATATTATATGTGGGGCAGAAAAACCTACGTTGTATGTAAACCATAATGATTTCAAGGCTAAAACTGTTGAAGAGGTTTACATTACTCACATCGTAAATCCAGACCAGTTCTACGTGAGAAAGGTATATAATATTTCATGTTATTGAACTATGGAATCTCTTTGCTTTTATTATGACTTAACCCAGCATCTTTTAATAAATAAAAATACTTTACTTCTAGGCATTTTCATTTGCAAAATAGTCCTAAAATAGATTTTTTTTAAATTATCCTTTTCTAGAATCACGTCCAACGTATTTATGAAAAGCTTAGCCAGAACCTAGAGCAGGAATACAATTGGAATAGTAAAACAAGATACATATATCTTCCTGAAGTTGGTAAGTTATTTTCTACTTACAGCTGATGAGTATTACTAGTCTAGTCGTGTTAGAAGGTACTAAGCGTGTATTATGTGCGTTCCAGGCATGGTGTGCGCGGTGCACGTGGAGAGGGTGGAGCCGGGCGGGGCGCGGTGGGCGCGCGGCGTGGTGCGCGAGCTGACGGGCCGCGGCCGCGTGCGCGTGTTCCTGCCCGACGTGGGCGGCTCGCTCGTGCTGCCCTGGACCGCGCTGCGCCGCCTCGCTCTCAACTTCACCACCATCCAAGCACTGGTAAGCCCGCCACTCATCTACTAAGTTATAACTCTCAGCAAGACCACCAACTAGAAGAATTTTGAATAGACATACAAGTTGTAATAACTTTTGTCCCATCCATTCATATCTTTTTCAGGCCACAGAATGTCACCTAGCTGGTATAACGACGCCTAACAAATCTTGGAGCAATGGATCAATTGCCTTGTTTAAGTGCTACGGAAATCGACTTTTGGACCTTTATGTAGAAGACAACAAAAATTCACACTCTCTTGGTGTATCTTTATATGATAAAACCGATATGGATAATGTAATTTGCGTGAATGAAGAATTGATTAAACAAAATTTCGCAATTCCTTTTGGGTAAGCTTAAAACTTAGTACATACTGTATATATAATATTATAAAATTATAATATATAATTAATTTACCTAATATTAATTTATGTTCTTTCAGAATATTCATGTTCAATCAGAATAGGTATAACCAAATAATCCGTAACCAAACATCATTTGACTACAAGACAAACAGGAAAAAGAAAGCGAAAAACGACTCTATTCAAATATTGAAAAAACCACAGCCAAAAATTGAGGAAAATGACATGAAAACCATAAACAAGGGGCCATTGAGATTGGAAATAAAAATTTTACACTATCAGTCACCTTCGTTATTTTATGTATCTCTAATCCATCAGCAAAAGACATTCAACGAACTCTTTGACAAAATTCAGACATACTACTCTGAAAAGAAAGATGGTGTGCAGGAAAAGGTCACCTGGCAAGTGGGTGACCGTTGCTGCGCCATGTGCACTCAGTCGCAAACGTGGCGCCGGGCTGTCATCCTAGAACTCGACGGAGACACGGCCAAACTATTTTACACAGATTTTGCTTGCATTGAAACTGCCCCAATTGCCACTATGAGGGAACTCACTGAAGACTTTGCATCTATTGGAGATGCAACATTCAAATGTCACCTTAGTGGAGTAATACCTGCGGTGGGCGAAGAATGGCCGTCTCTAACAAAGGAGTTTTTAAAAGAACTCATTGATGCATACACAAGATTCTTTATTACGAAAGTTGGAGACTTTAAAGACAAAAGCATGCCAGTTGAATTGTGGGTATACCATACCATTCAAGGTGACGCTTTGGAGCCAAATACATCAGAATGGCGATGTTTAAACAAGAAAATTGTTGAGCAAGGTTTAGGAATTCCTGATAAAAAACAAGACTGTGACCCATCAAATATTGAAAAAAACTCTGATGAAAACTCACTGTCATTTCTAAATATAACAGGATCAGTAAATGAATGGTTGCAACTGGATCAGCTGCCTTTGAGACCTCTGCCTAAAAATAAAATGTACAAACAAGATTCAGCTTCAAGCATTCATTCATCCTCTCCTATAGACCCGGCCGCGGATACCGAAACTAAAGATGAGGAGGTAGACATGAAAACCATCTTTATATCTGATTGGCTGCCCCCAGAGCCACTCACGAATAATGAATTCATCGGAAAGCCAACGTAAGTGGTGGAACTTTATATACATTAACTTGAACTTTGAGCTGTGATCTAAATCTTGCATGATTAATGATTAATATTAATAATTTCTTTTATTTTCATTACAGGTATATCAATGACGACGGCATCCTTTACATACACAGTATAGACCAAGAAGATACGCTGAATCTAATTAAAACGGCACTTAATGTTCGCTTCAAGGATGCTGATCCGAAAGCAAAATTTACAAAATGGACTGTTGGAGATCCTTGCATAGCACTGTTCTACCTCGATAACCTTTTCTATAGGGGCAAGGTACTTAAAGTTAACGAGGAAGAGTCTACGTGCCTTATTCTTTACATTGATTATGGGAACGAAGAAATCTGCTCTTTTACTAATTTGAGAAAGAGCATAGCACTGCACCAAATTCCTATTCAGGCGCACAAGTGTGTGTTGGACCGTATTCGACCTGTCGAAACAAAATGGGAGAGGCAATCTTTAGACTACATTCATAAATGTGTTGTGGAAAACAAATGTTTTGTTAAAGTAACTGGTCAGGCTGTCAACGGAGTTACACCCATTGAATTGAAGTTCGATAAGTTATGGTTAAATGAACATCTAGTTGAATTTAAAATGGCTGTATACTTAGATGGCACTGAAACTATCACTAAACTAATTGTACCTGCTATAGATAACACAGTTATACAGGAAGTATCCTCAATGAAATCAAATGATTCTGGTCCTGATTACATAGTAGTAGATGAAAATCAGTCAGACAAGAGTGAGTCTGACGTAAGTCAGTCAGATGATTCTTTTAATTTAGAAACATTTAAAGACACGGATTGGAACCAATTAGTAGAAGACGAAGAAAAACAAATGGATCAAAATGTTTTCCTATTCCCTAAACAGGATACCAATGTTTTTTCTTGTAATATATTGACAATTAATGATACGAGCATTTTAGAACTTACTATATTACATGATGACTATCAAGAAACATTATACGAAGAAATGTTGGAAGAAATACAAAAGAAAGCCGCCAACATGAGCCCATTAAAGGGAATTTTCGAAAATAAAGCTTGTATTGCCGTTTTTTCTGAAGATAGGAAATGGTACAGAGCAAGCATTTTGGAATATAGCAAGGAAAAAAATCTCGTTAAAGTAAAATTTGTAGATTATGGAAATATAGAAATTGTACGTCCTGGCGACATTAAAGAGATTACTGAGGAGTACTTAAATATACCTCCAGGAACTGTATCAGCCAGATTGTACGGCGTAAAAGTAAATCCTGATGTTGAAATCAAAGTAATTACACAAGAATATACGAAAACATTCCTGGGTAAAGGTCCTTTTCAGTGTAAAATTGTTAATTATGACGATTCGATTCCACAAGTCGAATTAAGAAATAAGGCGGGAGAATTAGTTTATGATGATCTAGTTAAAAAAGATATTTTCATTTTGAACTAATTACCTTTTAAGTTGTAATATTGAAAATTATTCATATGAGCTTGATAGAGCTTCCTATATCACTTGATGACTTATTTAAGTACTATTAAGTACAAATAAATGTTGGCAAAGAGCGAAAACCCCAATCGATCTCAGTAGAAATAAATCTAGTTTGAGTATTTTTATAGAAAAAAATTCTTCAGATGATGTTAAGGAGTATCAAAGCCTACCTTCATGAACTGTGTAAATACAACAAGCCATTCCTAAATAAGATTTAGAGAGAGAAGAGTTAATTCATAAAAATCTGATCAGATTACAATAATGTTTTCTATCATGTCCAATTGTCCATTTACAAGACAGCTGTATCATTTCGCAGCAACTATTACCTATTTATGTAAAATTAAGCCAGTGTGTAAAATCGGAAATGTTACTCCAAATATACGGTACTTCATTCTCAAGAGATTCTTGTTTTTATTTATATTATAATCCTACCCTCTTCCTATGTATGTATGAAATCTATACTAATATTATAAAGCTGAAGAGTTTGTCTGTTTGAACGCGCTAATCTCAGGAACTATTGGTTCGAATTGAAAAATTCTTTTTGTGTTGAATAGACCATTTATCGA
>DWOF01000211.1:0-12039 GCA_018250795.1 Clito sp. Burns02 | reverse complement strand
TTGGGAACAGATGAACATACATGCATACATCGGTGCTAAAAACATAACCCTCCACGTGGCCGTAGTCGGGTAAAAATCATTTGATACAGTGGATTATAATGAAATTGGGCCTCTAACTGGCGCTACTCAATCAAAATTTACATGTAGGTACTAGACCTATTTATTGAGATCATTATCGACATCGCAATCGACCGTAACATTCGGGAGCGGGGCGCGCCCTCCATTGTCGACTGTTGTTAGTAGATATGTTACAAGGTAATCTTTGTGAGAAAATATTCACGGTTAATGCCGCGTTTGCAGCTGATTTCATTTCATTTCCTTTCACAGCCAAATTGAGCTAAATGGACCGTAAATCTATCTAGCAATTTGATCGGACAGCGCGTAGTTTTGATTTACTGGCGTACGCTGAAAATAATAATCGCATTTTCATAAAATTGATTAAATTTAAAAGGCTTCATATAAATAATGCTTAACTTTATTGTAAAATTGGTATTGTAACTAAACCTCCGCATTTGTAACACAAGAATCCGTTTCACACTGAGTTTCAATTAGTAGGTACAGCGGTAGGTACCTCCTCGAACGATTTGTTATAAGCTCCACCAAAATAATAAAGTTCCTGTTAAAGTAATGTAATATGTATTCCGCTATTTTACTTTTATGAAAACTACATCTAGTGTTGGTTCGATCTCGTTTGAATTTATAACGTAGTTATAAAAGTTTTATTGTGTACGTTCCAATCACATTCTCTATTGACCAGTTGTAGAAAATTGGTTTTGTAAAACCATTGTACAACTCACAATATTGGCTCTTCCATTGGATGTTGTGAAACAGCGGCAACTATTACCATTTATACTTTAAATGTTTTTTTTTTCATCAGTTTTTTAACTTATATAGACTGTTATCTCACCTGATGGAAAGCGAGGGGCCGTCTCAGACTGTAGCATGCTAAAAATTACATGAAAAGTCCCAAGTTTTATAACTACGGAAAAGTTATCGCAGAGACTTCCTTTACTCTACAGATTTGAACTTTATTAATTTAAAAACTTGAAAACTGATTCCAATATTTTTCTAACATATTTTTTTTATTTTTAGTAAGTAAATAAATAAGTAACAACACTTGATAAAAATAAATTGATAAGGTAAACAATATTGACCTTATTTTCACCTCTAAGAAAAACCAAAACAAGAATTCCACGATGTACTGCGAAATACAAACATCTTTCAAAACACAACGGAAGGTTTTCTCCTATTAACATCAAAGGGATTAGGAAGCACGGTTCAAACGTATTAGGTAACGAGGAAGACCACACCTAAAGGTTGTCTCAAAAGGCAAACTTCAGCCGTCTGAATATAACAGGCCATCCAATGTCTTTATATAAACTCACGGAAATAAATTTTACAATCTTATTTTGTTTTCGTCCTCGTTCTAAATCTTAGTACAAAGGCATCATTTACGAACACAGTGAAAACATCATGTTTAATTGTTGAAAAAATACATGGGAACTTTTAAGAAGAATTGTGGTAACATTTAAAATCCTTTAAAAATAATATGCATCGCGTGAAAATCATTAAAGTTTCAAATCAGGTTCACGAAGTAGGTAAGTACGAGTATATGCAAGCGTTAAAGAGATTTAGGTCTTATCTATCTGAAGTCGGCATGCTTAGTACATTTCATAAAACACTGGTTTCAGGCTCCACTTTCTTGGAAACACCATTCAACACGCGTGAAAGGCTACGCACGCATTGAAGTTTAACAAAGGGACTTAGCCACTTGCATAGGATCTTCAACTTTACCTAACTAGGATAAAGTCTAAATGAGAGTGTGAGATCAAAGTGTTTCGAAAACGACTTTGCGCTAGAAATAATGAACAGGTATTAAGATAAGGCAAGAAAACTGTAGTGGTAGCGGTAATATAAATATGATAGTTACAAAACAATACTCAAGAGTCGCACAGTAACTTGAATTCTTTATTTTTGTACATAATTATTCTTTAGAAGGCTAAACATACGTACATAGAAGTTGTTATTATTGTGATAATAGAAAATGCTTTGTTTTTTTTTTCATAAAAAAGATCGCTTCATCGTTTTTTTAATGAATGAAATATTCAATCTGGGATAGTAGATAGAGTAAACAAACGATTTTTATGCTTCACAATATTTTTTATTTTATGGCCTAATGTTTTTTGGCCTAATTGGCAAAACATTTAGGGAATTAAAAACCTTAAGTTCCCTAAATAGCACTAATGAGAACGACCTTTTGCCTTTAGATCTAATCCTACCACTAAGCACACAAAGTTTGCGATTCCTAATAATACGTCAGCAGATATTCAATCGTACTAAACGTTCGGTTAGGGGAGGCCTATGTCCAGCAGTGGACAGCAAAGGGCTGAAAGAAGAAGAAGAAGAAACGTTCAAATATCAAACTGTTATACACGTGGGATACATACGCGAAATAGACATTCATTCTGTTGAATTACGAGTATCAAGTGTTTTCAGACTCAAAGGGACAGGTATTACAAAGGCGTGTAGAATGAACAGGGGGACAATAGATAGTAAATACCGCTATTGGAAACGATCTGCGTTTAGGCCGTGGTCCCTTTGTTAGCTGAATAAAAGTTCTATGTATAGGATGCCTGTAATATTAACATACCCTTAAGGTATAAATAAAGGATCCGAACTATTAAATTCAGTCGACGTTGTAAATGGTCCAATAAGTAATATTATGTTATACGTCGTGTATTCGGTTCGGACTTTAAGTTTATTTCGATGTAGGCAAAATCAAAGATATAGGTAAGTAGTAAGTACGTTATATATAAAAGCGGCACTCAGTAACCCCTTTGTCCAGAAACAATTTAGAATGGGTCGCAATCTTGCTCTTCAAAGAATATTGTATTGTAATATCGTATGCTATATTTACCCAAACTCCACTTGTCTCTAAAGTAGTTGAAATGTTTCGACTCAGTAAACTGGTCCTTTACAAACCATAACTTAATATTTCTACGAACTATTCAGTTAAAATTAGTTTATTTATGAAAGTGACCTCAAAGGGATTGCAATTTTCAATTTGTTCCCGTGGTGTTCTGAATAGACTAGGTACTTGGTTTAAGCGTTATTACATTTATTCATTTTGAAAATTAATTAAAATTATCCTTTTGAATATACCAGTAAGTACTGGGAAGAACTTTGGTATAGTTAAGGATCCACTTTATTCGTTGGTTAATTTTTTTTTACACTCAATACTGTACCCTTTACTTTGGTATTAAGAAAATCCAGTAGTCACGTAGGTACATTTCTATTGCCTACTATCATTTTTGTTCTTCTCAGAACCTTGTCTACTACATACGAGTATAGCGAGAAATGAAAGGTCGTAAGCAAAAAATAAGATTTTCCTTCCAGCTTTAATTTTGTTTAGGAACAGAGAGACCAAGAGTGCATTAGCATTCCTCTCTATATTTTTATTTGCAATGCTATTTCCCCGGAGGTGCCTTCACAAACAGCAGAACACGTCTAAATCGATAATGCGCCATTATGTACGGTGTGGTGAGTTTAATTAAGTCAGTTTAATTGAGTTAGCGCTTTAGAGTTAGCTTACGGCATAACAGACCTTGATAACGGAAATGAAATGGTATTGAAAGCGTCTGATTCTGATATTTCAGACCTTTATAGTATCCGACGTGTAGCATCTTCCATGTTTTACACCTTATTAAATGTAGATTTTATTGAAGCTTAAATGTAATGTTTAAATTGTCGTTTTCAGTGTGACGTATGGTTTTGTCTGGTAGTTTTCTGAGTAAATTGAAAATATAAATGTGTTAACAAAACCATAATACCGGTACTGGTTACACCACAAATTCGACGAATTTACTGTTAAATTGATAAAATTACTGTTAAAAGCCGATTCATAAATAAAATATTACTGAATCGGATTATAATTACAATTTTATTGGAACTCAAAAGTAACATTTAATTTTTATTAACCGCTGAATTTTGTACTTTACGTTTGTCCATTTACAATAACAAAACCACAACGATGGTCCCGATCGATTAAAAATATTAAAATTTTATTTGGGTACCTACTGCTTATCATTACAAGCGAAGCAGGTAAATTTATCAACGTACTTACTCCTGGATATACCGATAAAGCCAATCATTCAATTTATCGCCCTACTTTGCGTTGCTCAGTTTCTGTTTCCGTGGAAACTTCGGGATAAAAACAACCCCTTTTATTTAGAAATACGACTTTCAAACAATCCATTGCCTAATTTTTCGATTTTAGCTGACATAACGGATCATTTGTATCTACCTTATTATATATAAATCGTAGGTTTGAAATATTTCTACTACTGATAACAAAACGTGAAGATAAAGTATGTAATACCTAATTTGACAAAATATTATCACATGACAATGAATTCGAACATACATTCCATACAAACATCTGTGAAATGTAAATTCAAATCTGTGTCAACCCTAAATCGAGTGACACTCATTAATGTATTTCAGCGATAAATTACAGCACAGTATCGCAGCGATTAATTCATGAAAATTTCCGGACTTTAATTCCCCAACAATTATGGCCACCATTTTGTCAATTTGACGGCCATATAAATTAAATACAAGTAGGACTCACGCTTTTATTCCTGAAGTTAGACGAGACATTTTTATGTCTGTAATTTTTTTCTTTTTCAAATGAGATATCGTAGTATGAAACTTAATGTTCAGCAGGTTGAATTTCGAATTACTTCAATCGCAAACTAGACACTGATCTATAGGAATGCTTTTGCTAATGAAACTATTTTTAATGTGATCTTCATTGTTGTCAGGGATGTACGCTTCAACAAGATCTTCGACATCGCGCCGGGCGCGTTCAGCCACCTCCACCGGATGCGCTCCTTGTTGCTCAACGACAACCAGCTCCGAGCTCTCCGCTCCGGAGCTTTCCACGGCCTCCGACGACTCAAGTACCTGTACCTGTACAGGAATAAGATCCAACACATCGACGATGACGTTTTCCAAGGCATGGCTCACCTCGAACAACTGTACGTATTTTATTTTCAACGCACTTCATTAGTATGTTAACAATAAAAGAAAATCTACAGCTTTGGCTTAACGCATTCATGAATGACCGAGAAACGTAGTAAGTGTGATGTTAATGAGTGACTAACTGAGCGTAAATAACTCCGTTAGACGTCGATCACCAAATTGGCCTTGGGCCAATTTTAAGGATGATTTGAGTCTCACTCAATTTCCCTCGATAACTAGGTGTTAAGTGAGCGCTAAATGATATGCACAAGCGAGAGCTAATCGAGAAATTTTAATATTGCCTTAGTAGGGTAGATAAATACTACCATAAGCCTGAGACACGACAAGGCCTTATCTCTCATGGTACGTGGATGCGTAGCCCGAGGACTAAAATCAAACCTTCGAAGTATTATCTCCGAGAACTACAACTTCCCATCTAAAGCAGCGGGTTACTAACTACGGGTTATTATTAAAAGGATATTCGATAACGAATGAAAAATTATTTGTGAATTAATTTCGAAATGAGTGCTTTATGTATTAATTTCGATATGAATCGAAATTAATTTACAAACTATTATTAAGAGCACATATTTTCGGACATTTCGGTACAGGACGAAGAATTGACTTTTGTTTTCTGAATATTGGAGAGGATCCAATACAAAGCACTCCGATTTAAAGCTCTGAAAATTAAGCATCGGCGCTTGATAAATAATATACATAAAAGTAGTAGGTAAATTGGTTTGGGGTCGTGGGAACTATGTATTGGTTTTTCAATGTTATTTTCCAACTGGGGAAAATATAATTGACTGGGGATTTACAATTGGTGCCAAAGGTTTGATTTGGTCTAGATACTATGTTGCAGTGTGGATTGTACCACTATACAATGTACACTTTGTTCCAGGTATTTGCATGTTAATGAGATACACCAAATTCACCCAGAGACCTTTTCTCATATGCCACGATTGGAACGTTTGTAAGTATTAGCATTAATAATTACTATTTTATGCTAACCTAAGAATTGAGAGCCTCATGTTAAGGGGTCAATGAACTTCTTTCAATTAAATTTTCTTAGTATACGATTTTTCCACCAATCTTCATTGTATGATATTTGTAACGCAACATGTCTTTGTTACAGATACCTTCATAACAACCACCTAAAGACCATTCCACCAGGTTCCTTCCGAGGAATGCCTAAACTTCAGAAACTACGCCTGGATAGTAATGCGCTGGTCTGTGATTGCGGCATGCTCTGGTTTGTTCGCATGCTTGCTGAACACTCGGATATGAAAATAGCTGCAACATGTTACGAACCAGCTGGCACTACAGGAACCTCGTTATCAGCAATGAGTGTTCACGACTTTCATTGCCGTGAGTATCAAATCACACAACGAATAAAGTTTTACAATTTTACAGCCGTATTCTTAAAAAATTCTATTGTTTCAGAACGCCCCGAGATAGAAAAGGAGCCAGAGGATGTTATCGTTCATTTTGGTGAAAATGCAATGTTCACATGCGTCGCTAAGGGAGAACCAACTCCAGAGATTGTGTGGTTCCGTGAAGGTGCTCTCGCGCCTTTAGATACGACTCGGTTTCCCCGTTATGAAGTCATGGATAATGGCACTCTCATGGTCCACGAAGCAGATGAAAACGATGTCGGCATTTTTGAATGCACCGCAAGGAATCCTGCTGGCGAAGCTCGCTCCAAACCAGCTAAGATGATTGTCCAAAGTAAACCGGACGAAACTGGTAATTGAACTAAAACATCAAATCTTCGTTTTAATGCCTTGTGTTGTATGTTAAAATTAATTTATTTCCCTTCTTTAAGGTTATCCGGTGTTCACCATTTTGCCTCGCAAGCAAATAGTAAAGCTCGGTCAAAAGTACGTGAATTTCGACTGCGTTGCTAAAGGGAATCCCACGCCACATATTTCTTGGCTGTTTAATGGAGAAAAAATGTTACTTAGCGATCGTGTATCGCTGAGCCACAATGGTTCCATCTTTATTGAAAAAATTCAATATGGCGATGCCGGTTTATATACCTGTGAAGCAGAAAACCTGAACGGGAAAATTACTGCGTCAGTTCCACTTGAAGTAATGGGTACGTTTACTTACTTAACCCTACGAAAGTAGAATAAAAATGTTATCGAGACAATTTTATGAGTTTTTTTTTTTGTTTTAGTTGCACCCGCCTTCATAGATGTACCGCAAGACCAAACTGTTACTATTGGAGACACTGCAGAGTTTACATGCACGGCAAGGGGTGTTCCAAAACCAATCATGACGTGGTACAGGAATACCATGGCGTTGCCACCCGGAGAAAATATCGTTTTACAAAATGACAATCAAAATTTGACAATTCTTGAGGTGACTCTCGATGACGCAGGGTTATATCACTGCCGAGCTGAAAATTCAGAAGGGCTTACAGAAATTTCGGCTGTCTTAAGAGTAGAGGATATTCAGTCAGTACCCCCGAAAATCATTATGAAACCAGAAGATACCGATGCATTTAGAGAGATGACCATTCAATTCCCGTGTGAATTTGAAAGTGAAGCATCTGCATCAGTAGAATGGAGAAAAGATGGTACTAGAATAACACCGAATGACAGAATAACAATTTCTTTAATTGGTAGTTTGACTATTAATAACCTGACTATCACTGATACAGGGAGCTATGAATGCTCCGTATACAATGATTATGGCAGAGACACAGCGTCTGCCTTTTTAACGGTGAAAGATAAAATTTTGCCTGGTGATCAATACGTTAACATAGCTATAGTGGAAGCTACACGGGATGTCGATCAAGCTATAAGTAGAACCATTGACGAACTTTTCAATAAAAAAGGCGATAAAACTTCTATCAATGACCTTTATAGAATCGTAAGATTTCCTAATGCTCCTGCAAGAGAAGTCGCCCGGGCAGCTGAGATTTATGAACGAGCATTAGATAAAGTTAAAGAATTCATAGAGCGGGGATTAAGTGTAACTTCAGCGGAACCCTTTAGATATGACCAAGTTCTGTCACCCCAACATCTAGAAGTCATAGCACGCTTATCCGGTTGCGTTGCACACAGAATTGAAAAGAACTGTGCTGATATGTGTTATCACATTAAATATCGCAGTATTGATGGTAGTTGTAACAATTTCGCTCATCCTACATGGGGATCGTCTCTCACTGGATTTCGACGGATCTTGTATCCAATTTATGAAAATGGGTTTAGTCAACCAGTGGGATGGAACAAAGAGATTAAATACAATGGATTTGTTCTCCCTAGTTCACGATTAGTCTCAAACGTTGTTATAACAACTACTGAAATATCTGAAGATATTAAAATCACCCATATGACTATGCAATGGGGACAGTGGTTAGATCATGATTTGGACCATTCATTGCCTTCTGTCAGCTCCCAAACCTGGGATGGTATCGATTGCAAAAAAACATGTGACTATGCCCCCCCATGTTTTCCGATTGACGTACCTGCAAACGATACTCGAATAACTAACCGTCGATGCATTGATTTCGTTAGAACAAGTGCTGTTTGTGGATCAGGAATGACTTCTGTTCTATTCGGAAAACTACAGCCAAGAGAACAAATTAATCAACTTACCTCTTTTATTGACGCCTCCCAAGTATACGGATTTGAACAAACTGTTGCCGACGATTTACGAGACTTAACCAATGACTCCGGATTACTCAGAGTGGGTGCTAAATTCCATGAGAAGAAACCTCTTTTGCCAACTACTGGCTTAAATGCAATGGATTGCAGACGTAATCTTGAAGAGAGTACGCGTAACTGTTTTGTAGCTGGCGATATTAGAGCAAACGAACAAATTGGACTCGCTGCAATGCACACTATCTGGATGCGGGAGCATAACCGCATTGCTACAGAACTAAAACACATTAACCCATTCTGGGATGGTGATAAAATTTATAATGAAGCAAGAAAAATTATCGGCGCTGAAACCCAGTTTATAACTTTTAAGCATTGGCTACCGCTCGTTCTAGGACCCGAAGGAATGAACCAGTTAGGCCAATATAAGGACTACGATCCACAGCTAAATCCATCGATATCAAATGTTTTTGCAACTGCCGCTTTAAGATTTGGCCACTCGCTGATCAATCCGATCCTTCATCGATACGATGAAAATTTCGAACCCATCCCTCAAGGCCATTTACTGCTACGGCACGCATTTTTCTCCCCATGGAGGCTAGTAGATGAAGGTGGAGTAGATCCTTTAATGAGAGGGATGTTTACCACTCCTGCGAAGTTAAAGAAACCGAAAGAAAACCTCAACTCAGAACTAACTGAAAAACTTTTCCACTCTGCACATGCAGTTGCTTTGGATTTGGCTGCTATTAACATTCAACGTGGTCGTGATCATGGTATTCCACCTTATACTAAATTTAGATCGTTTTGCAATATGTCGGATGTCAACACGTTCCACGATTTAGCTAATGAAATATCTGACAAAACAGTAAGAGATAAGCTTGAGAAGCTCTATGGATCCGTGCACAATATCGATGTTTGGGTAGGCGGTATTTTAGAAGATCAAGTGGAGGGTGGTAAGGTCGGGCCCTTGTTTAGATGTTTGCTAGTCGAACAGTTTAAGCGATTACGAGATGGCGATCGTTTCTGGTATGAAAATCCATCAATGTTTAGCGCTGATCAACTTCGCCAAATCAAACAAACTACACTAGCTAGGGTTTTATGTGACAACGGAGATACAATCGATACGATCGGAGAAAATGTATTTTTACTACCAGAAGTACAAGATGGACTTATTTCTTGCGAAGACATTCCATCAATGGATCTACGTTTTTGGGCTGACTGTGAAACTTGTGAAAATGATATTTCTGCTGAAGAAAAGACCCGATCCCGCCGGGATACATCTGATCAAGTAGCTGTGTATGATCATTTTATAGATACTGACGACCGATTGAATGCTTTAGAAGATGCTCACGTTGAACTGGAGAAAACCATCAGGAAGCTAAAGAAGCGTATTACGTCGCTGGAGAAAAAATGTGAGGTAAACTAAGGGAAACAGAATTACATACTTACATTTATATTGTAAAATCATGTTCATATTAACTATATTATACCTGTTCGGAAATACATTTTAAATTTAGATGGTTCGCTATTTACATTATATCTATAACTAAATGTTGTACCAAATTGATGTTATAAAATTTAAAAGCATACAAAAAAAATTTAAAAGTTAAAAAAAGCCACACAAAAAATATAGGTGTCGTGTAAAAAATTTGAAAAAAACCCAAAAAAGAAATATTGTTGTTGTTCCCTTTCCAAAATTTATAAAAAAAATATTTATAAGATCCCTTCCTGTGTGGTCCAAATAAAGAATTTATTTCAAACCCTTTATACCTAATGTAAAAAGCTTCTTGCATCTTACGCCGCCTGTGTACCTTTAACTTTTCTAATGTAGTTTCTATTGTGTAATAGTGTAAGTAGACTATATCTTTACAACCCTAAAATAATAATAATTATGTAAACAATTAAATATTGTCTAGTCTTATTACTATAAACCGTACATATAAAAATAGTTATACGTAATACTCATAAGAAGTAGCTGGTTTAAATAAGTTTATTTCACAAAATGATAACGCTGCCCATAAAATAATAATATTGTATTTTTTGTTGTGGTATACATTACATTTTTTTTATATTTTATTCCCGTTCTAGATAATAATTTGGAATCTTGATTTGTACAATTTGTTCGTAGTTTGTTTTTCTTCTGAAGTAGCAACGTATAGGCCCAAATTTTATTATGATTTGCATTAATTAAACCTGTAAAAATAACTTAATTTGTAAGATTGTGCATATTAAAAAAGGAAACATCATGATCCGTCCTAAATCCAAAATTTTCGAGCCCTGCATTACGTATTAGGTTTCACCTACATCGTATATCCAATGATGGATTAATGTTATTATCCAATGATAACGACATTACTTGGTTGTTACCTACCTATAGTCGTACTCGCAGATCGTCTCGATTAACCCCTTATTAGGCATTTACTAATTCTTTATTTTCTAAGCTTTTAAGGCATTATAATTTTTTAATGTTTTTGTAGTCCTTTAAATATAATTTCTTAACTGTGCTATATTATACTCGTAGTACAGTATAATTTATTGTTAGTAGATGGTGTAATCGTAGTAGTATTCGATATTAATGGGTATGTAAATTAATGTACAGGGACAAATAAACGAACCATGGCTTTCTTAACCGGCAACCGAAATACTTTTAGCGATTGGACCGAAATATGAAATATGACAAGGGCTTTTCGCAACGGTAAATTGATTTTCTTAACGATTAGGTACTTCGGTGTTGCGTCCATGGATGCATCGTACGCACATAGGTGTGTAGGTAACGTAGATATATTAACACAGTGATTGGTGCAGTTTTTGCAAAACGAAATTTAGATAGGAATATAAAAAGAAAGAAAATGGGTGCGTTCGATGAAATTTGTCACAAAATAACAGGTGATGTACACGATACGAATAATGTATTCAAATAGCTGCTGCGAAAGTATTTGCAAATCGATTTCTGAGACTGCGAGAAAACACTCGAATCGTGTGTGTCAGCTGTTCGCGCGCACTTCAGGGCCTTAACCATACCTGTGATAAACGCCGATGCCATAATTAATATAATTTTGGACGCGTGCATCGGCAACCAAGATCAAATGCGCGCGGCGTTCTGCACCAACAATGAACGCTTATAAAGTTCTGTACAAATTGACGTTAATCTTGAACAGAACAGGTAGTTCTGATGACTGTTGTTTACTAACTTATTTTGTAATTGTTTCAAGATCCTTATTCGCAGATGATTCTAGCTACTGAAATTACACATACATTCAAATTGCCATACATCGTGCCTATATTAATGTTGTATCATGCCTATAGTCATGTAAATTGGTTACTACTTATTTTATTTTATTACTTGCTTAATTTATTTCTAAGTATATTTGTATTTCTTTTATTATGTGTATGTTATATGCTGTATGTC
>DWOF01000210.1:0-12045 GCA_018250795.1 Clito sp. Burns02 | reverse complement strand
TAGTTCCTGAGATTAGCGCGTTCAAACAAACAAACAAACAAACAAACTCTTCAGCTTTATAATATTAGTATAGATTCAACCTGATAAGATTAGTATACTTACACTAATAAAAATTTAGTCATATCATAAACTGCCTACAAATAGCTATAAGAAGCTCAGCTCCAGTGCATCGATCGCTTCATTACTCTTGCATGTCACTCCGGTCGGTTAATCCACTTATAGATGAGCCGGGGTGCACCGCCCTACTGCATTTAGGTCACGCAATTACCGAGTAGGCATTCTACGTAGCGTACTCAAACTAATTTCTTGATTATATGCACGGTATGCCACCGTAGGTACGTCATACATTATCATTAAAAAATACATCAGACTGAAAACTTACTATGACGAAAATATAATGTTGTATCTTTCTTCATCACGACGTCTTACTCGTAGCTTGATACAAGTAACAGTATCTAAATAGGCATCGGATAGTTAAGATACGTGCGTTGGATACTTATCCTATCCTATCAATATCCAGGTAAAAGTTCCCTATGGGATAGGCAATATTAGGTACTTCCGGAGTAGTAGTTTTCGCATGAAAGAGATATTGAAATCGGTTCGGTAGCTTTAGTTACCAATTCCAAACACACATTTTAACAAACAAACAATAAATTCTTCATAATTATGCACCAAGAACATTATATAACAAAGATTAGTGCAGGCAGAGTGCATCACCCTTGCTTGATGTAGGTCAGTTACAGCCAGCTAGGCATCGTGCGTGACACGAGCATAGCGTTTTCAACTCGTTTGTTGTCGCTGACTTTCCTTTTTTCAGTGACAATGCTAACAAGCATTATAGTCCATTTATAAAAGTACATACATACTTAATGTGACCATTATCTCTGCTAATACAAAACTGTAACATGCCACATGTCTGTGTGTTTGTTCGCTCATCACTTTCAAAAGTTTGGAGCGATTTTAACGGGGTTTTCACTATTCGATAGATAACTACCTAACTGCTAAACTTAAAGTCTATATTTTATTTCTGGTAATCTTTGTATCAACTACTATGGGCAATATTGGCCCATAATTTAACACTGTGTCAGTCAGTCTCTTTGTGTTTCTGCTAATGATTATAGTACTTATAGCGTTTAAGGAAATCGTGCGTCCATATCACACTTATTATAATAATGACTTCACCGTAATAGGCCTTTATTACTGAACCACTGTTTCATAATGTTGAATAAAATAAAATTATGTGTTATAACTTAACAAATCGTTTTGTTTATCCTGAAATAGTATGACAATAAGACGTTCCTTCTTACACGACTTTTCACTTCCCGTCGTGTCAATTGAAACGACGCCAATACACACCGATTGCGATTTGGGAGAGTATTTGGATGGAATACAAAATAGGGCTGCATCTTTCTTCCGCTAATTTTCTTAAAGCTTTTCAATGTTAGAACGACTATTTATTTATTACGATTTTATTTTATTCATTTATCACTTTCCATATTAATGGACTAGAACATTAGCAAATTAAATAAGAAAAATAAAGAACTACTAATGAAAGATAGAGAAAAAAAAGTAAAGCCTTACAAATATGTAGGATACTCTGAATTCTAAATATGCTGTTTCAAAATATGATAACCCTAATGAGGTGGGAGACGACACAACGCGGCAGTGTGAAGCTCTCATTAATATTATTATGATTTATGGCACAAGTAACCCAGTTGCAAGCTCAGAGCTTGCGGAATCGATTAGTACAACATCAGGACATGATGATAATAATTTCACTCAAGGACTCGACTGCGAGCACTTGGGAAAGCGATTTGCGTTCACTGAATACGTGTTTTCCACTTGTTGACCTTATCTTGATGTTCGTACATTGTATTGAAGGGGCTTTGGCACACATAGAGAAATGGGAAAACTGTGAAAAGGGTATTTTATGAAATTCCTTTTATTTTTCTACAATCATTTCAGAGATACGTAAAGCCCTGACATTCTAGGAGATAGATCTATAAACTTTTCTATAAAATAACTTCTGGTGAGCGGTTAGAAGGCAATACGTATTTTTGTATAGCATAATATTAACACATTCAAATTGTATGGAACAAATCGCCAAGCATATAAAAATTTCATCGCATACTTTACATAATCTATTTGATGGTTATTTTCTTAGATTTTTAAAAGTTTTGTCAACTTTTAAATAGAGGTTCAAGTTTGAGAAAGGTACGGTTTAAGATACATTTTATGTGCTTAATATATTAAATACCCTAGCACATTAAATTAGAACCTCATTAATAACTTTCAAATGAAAGTTGTAGGTATATGAGACTGTATTACCCAACTAGAGTAGTACCTAGACTATTTTCTAGTTTCCAAAGCATCATAAAATATAAACTGCGCGCGCGCAGTCATGCTCATATTATGGAAACTATGGCATCCTGCGTTATCGAACAGTAAGTAGGTCAACTCACTGTTTGAAAATTATTTTCACCGCACGCTCACAATTACGCAGTTATGAAATTGTGAACTTACTATGTACCCTTTCTTACACATTGTAGACTATACAATATTTTGGTGTATTTTAGACATTAAATACTGAGTGTACGAGTATTTGTGTGTCTTGGGACTTAGTACCTATATTGATATTTTTTTATTAGGATTTTATTTATTTAATTAAATTAAGATTACACAAGAAATAATATTCCTTGCTGACTATATAATTTTAAAGCTAAAAGTACATGGGCGAAAGTACTCATAACTTCGACATTGTAACCAGTAGTGGCGGTGAAATGGAAAGCGTTTGCGCAACCGCTCAGCTTCGTGAGTGTGCGAGCGAGACGGAACACTCCATTAAATACTAATCTAAGTTTAGAACCACACATAGCATATTGAGAAACGTAATATAATTTTACTATCTGTGGACGGTTTTTTACCGTACTATATCGACTCTATGATAGAATCTAAATGGCCTTTTATTTATTTATTTAGCAGATTATTTATTTAAACTAAACCATTTATATTTATTATGTTTGTACTCGTTACTCCCGACGTAATAAACGGTACTTCAGAGCTTTTACGACCGCTTGCTGATTTAAATATTTATTTCATTAGATCATTATAATATCCTTAATCCAATAGGTACATATTTCATCTACCAATTCGCATTGAAGCGTACTGAAATAAGCTATGAAATGTTAGGCCACACGAGGCATTATTTGTCTCTACAAATACAGAGCCGTAAAAGTACACACAATCGAGTAGGTACTCGTAGGTAGTAGGAACCATGGCTTGAACCACATCGAAAACAAAACGCTATTGCGAACGAAGATTTATCACCGTAACGGAACAGAGGTGTCGCGCAACACGGCGTATAATAGCCGCGCTGCGTTACGTCAGCCCAACGGGACAGCATTTCACTCTCGGCGAAAAGCGCGATGCGGAAGCGAACTTTCTCTTTTGCAACCAGCGCGCTGCGGCGAAAAAACGCGCGCTAGACCCGGCTCTTGGGTTACGTAACGTGATATCAAAGCTGTGTATGGGATAATTTGTTGTCTATGGAAAACTCGCGCGGGCCTAGTTAGTGTACTATGTACTCTTGTCAAAAAGTAATGACGTCACATAGTCGTTAAAAATAAAACTCGTCAATAAGTTAAAAACGATTTGTATCTTAACAAGAATTCCACTCCGTTAGGACGAACAAAAAATAATGAATAGTTAATCACCTAGCTACGTTACGATTAATCACAAAAAGTCGTATTAAATACGAACGTATGTACTGCAATAAATACGTACACGAACCATTCGCGCACAATACCGTAGAAGAACGCATGTTAGAGAGAGATAGGTAGAGCGAGTGAGGACGCGAGCTCGAGCGGAGGTCAACGGCTAGCCGCGGTCGTTGCCCTGCTATCGGAGTGACCTACTGAGCGCTGTGACGTCACCGCCGCACCGCACGCTCTGTGGCATTGGTGAGTTGCCGCCTCTTAGCGCCATCTAGAGACGAGTAGAGGAATTAATTTACGCGGCCGTAACTAATACGTAATGCAATGCAAATAAACTAACATCTTATTCCCAAAGGTTGCTTATTCTGAGGAATATTTTAATAGCCAAAAAAATAATATTTTCAAATAGCATTTATTTTTATTTAATGGTGTTTTTCTGTTACAGAGGTGGAGCTGGAGAGTATTCAGGATCGGTACGTCCAGGTGCTCCGGAGCTACTTGGAGCACGCCGCCCCTCACCACCCTGGCCGCCTGCAAGAACTTTTCGCTAGGATACCAGAGGTATTGAATAAATAGATATTTCAATCTTCAATTATTTTATTTTCTATCTCTTTTGAGATTAAATGGCTGGGCTCTCTATGGGCTGTTACTTTTTATTAATTTCTGATCCCCACAACTGAATCTCTAATTATTTTTTCAGATCCAAGCGGCAGCGAACTTACTATTGGAGAGCAAGATGTTCTACGTGCCCTTCGTTCTGAACTCTGCCGAGATTAGATAGTACATGGCTCGACTGGGCGTCTAGTTCTCGATGTACGAACCTTGGTCGCCGCGCCCTCGCTGCACCATCGTCATATAACGCCCAGTCAGTGTTCCTTTATCAAGAGTTCGTACATAGTCCTCGCTAGATGCCGGGCAGTGACAATAAACGTTTGAAAAGCGAAGTGCTTCGATCTCCCTCCAAAGCCGGCGCCGCCGAGCTAGTGACAGTGCGTGAACGTTTCCGCGACACACGGGCCGTGTGTCGCCACGAGTGATGTTGAGTATCTGAGCCGCGCGCGGACTGTGCGGCTGCTGTATCGACGTGTGTATTGATTTATTGTTTAGTAGAGGAATTAAAACGTCCCAATTGACAGACTGATTTATTATTAAATAGCTATTATTTAATAGGGACTTGATTGCGTGTTTTATACGTGGTAGTGTATACTAATTAGTGTTAAATAGATTAAAATATATAATTATGTTACTATTTAAATTTTGAAAGTCGGAGATCGCATAATATATTATTTCTGTAAATATAGAATATACAAGGTAGATGTTAGTGTAAGTCGTTGTTTCAGACAGAACTGTTTCTTGTAAATGAAATATTGCTGTTTTAGTTTGCATTTTATATTGTCTAGGATTAACCAGTAGATTAATGCTGGGTGTGTAATATGAAAGAACTTTAATTTAATTTTTTATGACTTGTTCATAGTATAAGTAGCACTAAGTACCTACTCTCAGTGTTTACCAAGACTGCTTGTATACAACTGTACTGTTTATACACTAACATAATATAGCGCGGTGTCACGCGTATTTCTTGTAGTCACAACTTTTGCATTTTTATTGCCAATATTTCTCATTACTCTTGTGCATATATTACCTATGTTCTACATATTTCACTTTTCTTTATTCTGGTCTAACTAGGTGTAAGTAACCGGTAGAACAATAAAATTGATGTTCCAACATCTACGTGTTTCGCTTGTTGGTTATCAGTTGATACGTCATGTTTTAGTACTTACCTCGGACGCCGTTTTTCATTTCAGATAAACTGCGTTGCTCATATTCGTTGACCGTTGACACAAATTTGTAAATTGCAAATAAGAACAACGCTCTGGATACAAAATGGCGTCTCCATAAAATTAAATACATCCTGTCATCATACATCTTTATATTAAATGTTGTACGTTTTTGTTAGGTGCTTTGAAGATTTCGAGACACTTTGCTTCCTTTGATGTGTTCAGATGAAACGATGCTCAATGCTTGTATAATTTTCATATGTTTTTTTATAATATCGCGTCATATTTTTACATATCAACATTACCAACATTTCACGCAAGTTTCGATATTTCTTACAATTTAATTAATTATGTTGCATTGCTTTAAAACTCAAATATTCATTTGCGACGTTTTCAATTTTCCGCACCTTTGAGGGAAAATCTTCTACATCTTTGACCAGAACACAGAACATTATTTGACTGCGCATACTCATAAAATCTCATTATATCATCACCTAAGTAGTAGTCTGTATGGATCCGTATAGTTCGGAAATATATTTCGTTTATGCGAAATACTTTATCATTTACAAATTGCAATTATTATGTTTAGGGTTTCTACAAATCGTAGAAAATCTTTCGAAAATTTTTGTTTTACAATTTTACTATCTACAGTTTAGGATCCTTACAGACTCCTAATCATTTTTTGTTTCATTCATGTCAGTTACATCTCATCATTTCATTTATGTCAGTAACATCACATCATTTCATTTGTGTCAGTAATATTACATCATTTAAAACATTGTTCATTTATATTCACCGTCATTCAAACTCACATTTTAACTTGTCATTCATTGACTAACACCTGAAAAGTACATAACATTGTGTAGGCATATAATAATTATGATCATAATCATTCGCATAGTCATAATCATTTTAATAATTATACTAAAGTCGATAGCATGTATGTATCTATACATAGTCATCTTTCTTAACAATTTAACTAACTCAAACTAACACTGTCAGTGATCACTGCCTCTATTCTTAATGTTATTTGCCGTTATCGTTAATAACAATCGTATTAATCGTTAATTATATTATAAATTGTAATAAACGTTCCAGCAACGGTGAACAGTTACCATTAGGTATAGTGAAGGCGATGTACGCCGAATTAAAATTAAGTAATTACAACCAAAAAGTTCGTTCTAGGGACTTAGGTTCTAGGTAATGTTAATAGTGTATGCCTTAATGATGTCATATTTCGATGTCGTCAATGCGCTGACCTGACACTGTTCTACTTTTTCACTAATTTAGATGTTTATAACTCTTTTACAATGAATTTTATTCAGTATGGAATCTAGATAAGTTTCACCTTGTCAATATCTACAAAACCGAAACTGCCAAAAAGATCTCTCAACAAATTGGGGGCATTTCGGATACTTATTCTTCATCATTAGACACCCGATTACGTAGTAAAAATACACAAAGAAAATACACCTGAAATATTCCGAAAACGTAAAATAATTTTAAGTTACCCAACAAGAATCAAATCCCAGACCACAGAAAGGTACTAGTGAAGCGTCACAAACTTTACAAGTGGTTTACGTAGCCATTTCACATCCGTAGTCGGGTAAATTAGTTACATAAAGTAGATGAACAGTCGATATTGCAAACATTTCGTAATTATATAATCCTGTTACCTGAATGAGCGACACACGTCCGTTCCTCATCATGTTACCATTAGTTAAGTATTAGCGGATATCAAGTTTTGTACATTGTATAGGTATAATAAGTTCGACTACAACCAGTTACGATACTGCCATCAAATGCCTAATTAGTTTGCAAATAATTTTGTTATATACTTTACGTATGTTTTTAAGTTAAATTCGAGAAATTATTAGTTAATTGTGATAAACAGTGATAGGTTTATGAAAGGCATGCGTAGCGCGGCCCCCCGCGCGCACCCCGCGCCTCCGCCTCGCATGGTAGCTAGCGGTCTCTGTGATCAGTAATACTGGCAAAACCTTCCAACAATTGGGTATTTACACATATTTATTTATTCACTTTATCTAACTTAAATTATGATTAATTAGTTCATAAAAGCGCCATCAGAACGACGGTGTTAAATCTAAAGTCTGAGGTAAAGATGCCTTTATAGATTTTTAAAACAAGTAATGACGGAATCGTAAATATAACTTAGTCACGAATCGTGCATCGTTCTACTAATATGTTAACGATATGTAAGTAATATTGACACTTATTTTGTTAGTAACGTAGCGTACTGTTAAGTCAGAACTAACGGAAGTGTATCAAAGGGGAATTAGAGTTGTAAGAAATGTTATTGGCGTTGTACAAAGGATAGTATTGTTAGTGAATTAAACAATAAAATTGGCGCATTACTGGCGAGTACCTTATTAGTATAGTACACGAAAAGCCCACAGAGGCTATACATTGATAATTAATGTAAATAAACGTCATGTAATATGGCCATTTGCTTTTCGTTGCTTTCCTAAACTTAAAAGTGTTTCGTCCCTCCGACATCTCAAATCAATCCCCACCCACACCTCATTGCCTTAAGAATCCTAATTTCAATTTTACGTCAGTATAATATAATGAACCTGTTAAAATATTTCAGTGGTAGAAGAAAACAATGTGAATAAAATCACCGTTTCGAATTTCATCTAATTATGTAGTAACATTTTAAATTATGATGCATTAGATCTCAGTGACTTGAGACTACATCTGGTTAATGCCGACTTTAGGTTAATACAAGTATGTTAACCCTTGTAAAATCATTCTCTGACTACACTAACATATTCATTAAAATAACGTCATGTATATTTGTAAGAAAAAAGTATTAAACACATCGCATTACCTACGAGCCGCTACACCGGCACTCGGTCACCGAAGTCGGTGCCATCTCGGTAATGTCGCGGAAATATTTTGACTGATATAAATATTAGTAACGTAAATGTTAATATATTTGTAAGAATGTAACAAAAACTTAATGCATTTCACACTTTCTTTACAGTCCATAAGGGAATAATTAATTACATCTAAGATATTGTGACGAAATATTTTCACATTCTTAGCGTAAGGTTTGTTGTGTATAAAACTAGTGTCTCATGTACTTCGGATAATGGAGGGTTAAAAACTGTGTACATTAGACATCATGTTAAACTAGTTATGAATTAAATCGAGTGTAAATCCGTAAGAGAATATATATTTGGAAACGTTGATGAATGTTTGTTGTATGTATGTAATTACATGTCACAGATGGATATTTGAACTCTAAGCATATAAATATGTATCTATAGATATGTTTTCTTGAAGTGGTACCCACTACACGTTTTATTCGATTATCAATAATCGTCTTCGTTACGGTTACACAAACAAACACGTTTCGCTTGTATTGCTAAAGTAAATTCAGAACTAATATCTATAATTATTTTATAAATATCCGTTGAAACAAAATAGAATTTAAGAAACCTTTACACTTGTTTCACTGCGCAGTCATTGGACACGACAGCAGAGTAGCTTAAATTGTTTAACTTAAGAGTTCAATGTGGTTGAGTGTGCTGTATTTCACGTATTTATATAATAGTTGGGCTCGCTCAATTTCAAGACTTATCGCTTTCTGATCTAGATTCTTTTAAGTATTATGATCCTTAGGGTTCTATGTTTAACTGTAGCAAATCACATTAGTTGCTGATTGCTGAAATGTTCTCGATGGTTAAAAGGCTGTTGTTATAATTCGACCAAGTTAAGATACACAATGACTGTTAGTACTATTATAAATGATTCTGATGATTGTATCATGTTAATATCTCGTTCGAGTGGTGCGCCGTGTGTTAGTCAATCGATTGTGTACTGGTTTGCCAAGAGAAGTTACCTACAGTTGTGTTTAGTTAGCGATGCATAACGTGTTTGTACTTTAATTTGTTTTTTAGTTGTACTCTTGGAAATCAATGGTTAATAACTTAAGAAATAAAAATGTATGTGAAATTGTATGTCTTTCATTTAAAATTATTTTTATTCTAATACCCAGGTTGAACCTTTGCTATTCGTTCGTCGCTCGTATTTACCTTAAGTAGTTTTCAACAGAAGCTTCTCATGATTTGCATTTACCTACGTAAAGTTTCACATAGGACTTTGTGCTTGCTTGTGATTGGCAATGAAGGCTGCAATAACCATTTAGGTATTAATGATCAAAATATATCCAAAGTCCATATTAAAATTATCGATATTATTAAAAGGAGCAATTTTACACAGGGGATAAATACAAACCTACACCTATGAACATTATTTATTTATGACTGCTATTTTTTGTAAAGCCTGCCATCTAGTATCCAATAGTATAAATTTATTTCTAGTATTGTTACCATGCTTAATATTGCTACTTAATATGCTTAATGTTGCCAATCTACAATATTCCAAATGATTATATATTGCAAATATAACGATGGATTTGCCTCCCTCATCCCGTATCTGTTTAGTGTTTAAATTTAAAAAAATACATTGAATTATGTAATTTTTTACTTAAACTCATTAAATTATTTCACCATCTTAAGCATTTATCATCTGCTATTTTGTTTATCTGTGCTATTGGATAATCTGTTAGGCTGTATGTGAATTTAGTTTGTTCTTTTATTTCTTGAGGCTGTCAAAAAATTGCTGCCGCCACATGTCACCATCGCAATTTTCGTAATTTTTCATAATTGTTTTGTTGTAAATAAAGAAAAATGGTGAGTATAATAACAAATACGTATGTTGTAGTAGGCTTAAAGATTTACCAGTAAGTCTGTGCTATCTTTTCTACTACGAACATGCAAAATGTTAATTGCAACGCTTTCAATCACATTGCTCATCTTGTTTTCAGAAACCTCTTATGTTACAAGGGCACGAGCGTGCCATCACACAAATCAAGTATAACCGAGAAGGTGACTTGTTATTCTCCGCCGCTAAAGATTCCAAGCCCAATGTATGGTGGTCGCTAAACGGAGAGCGTCTGGGTACGTTCAATGGCCACGGTGGCGTCGTGTGGTGTTTGGATGTCGACTGGCAGACCATCAACCTTATTACAGGCGGTGGTGACAGCTCTTGCAGGTGCGTTAAGCAATCTTCACTTAATTAGTAAAACAGCAAAACATTAAACAACTATATCTCCGCAACCCAAACTCTAGCAGTAATCCTATAAAATAATGTCCATTTAGTAAACATTTTTGGCGTTTTTCTAGGTTATGGGACTTGGAGACTGGTAGGAACATTGCTACAATAAAGACAAACTCATCTGTGAGAACATGTAACTTCAGCTACAGTGCCTACCAGGCTGCCTACACCACTGACAAAGCTATGGGACATCCTTGTGCAGTAAGTAACATGTTTTACGACCTGTATAACAATGGAGCTGATATGAAATCAACATTAATAAAATATAATTTGAAACCTCTAAATTTTCAGGTATTTATCATTGACACCAGAACTGTTGATGAATCCATTTCATCTCAAACCCCCATATTAAAGTGGGATATAACTGATTCTAAGGTCACATCTATGGTCTGGGGTACTCTTGATGAAACCATTATCACTGGTCATGAAGCTGGTGATCTTATACAATGGGATCTTAGGGTATGTATCAAATTAATATACCTTTGTTGTTTACATTGATGTGGTAGTCAATATATTATGAACAATATTTTTTTTCAGACTGGCAAGAAGATTCATTCAGTCAAGGAGCATACTCATCAAATCAATGACATGCAACTGTCTCGTGATGGTACCATGTTTATTACAGCTTCTAAGGATCAGACGGCAAAACTCTTCGACACCAGCTCCCTTGAGCTACTTAAGGAGTACAAAACGGAGCGACCTGTCAACTCTGCGGCTCTTAGCCCCATCCTTGACCATGTTGTGCTTGGTGGTGGTCAAGATGCTATGGAAGTAACCACTACCTCTACTCGACAGGGTAAATTCGATGCTCGGTTCTTCCATCTAGTATTTGAAGAAGAGTTTGGTCGTGTCAAGGGTCACTTTGGTCCCATCAACAGTTTGGCATTCCATCCTGATGGTAAAAGTTATGCTTCTGGAGGTGAAGATGGTTATGTACGCGTACAGAGTTTTGACCAGTCCTACTTTGATTATACCTTTGACTACAACAGAGATTAAGCTATAAAATCAGTTAACTCTTGAATAGTTTCATAATTTTGAATACAAATTACTGGTAAAAATCTGTCACAACTATCAGTATCAGTGTCTGTATGTATTAAAAACTAAAGTTCTACAAACTTCTGTAATATTATTTACAATAAATATTTCAGATTTACATTTGAATTTTTTTACGTTAAACCCTACTAATAACCCGATAGAACCCTACCACACAAGTAATAGATTTGTGAATTTTTAGAGAAGATTAAAATTATTCTAATGAAAGATTCTTGGGATAAAAAAATAATGACAGGCTTTGAAAAAAACCACAAAAAGTACAATATACAAGATTTTATTATACATATTGTAAGAGGAATCTACCAAATTGAAGTCAAATGACTACGGAAGTGACGTCATCTAATTTGGTTGGCGCG
>DWOF01000209.1:0-12056 GCA_018250795.1 Clito sp. Burns02 | reverse complement strand
TCTTTCTTCAGGTGTATGCTTTACATATCTTAAACCCATGAATAGACGAGATAACTTTTAGATTCTTATGCCGCAGGTTTAAACCTAAGACCTCAAGTCAAACTAACACACAATCTCAGACGTACTTCTTTAGCGGTAGGTAGGTAATTACTGAACATAAAAGTTTTATCTGCTGTTTTTTGTACTCACTAAAATAATAAGTAAAAAAAATTACCAGCATAGTCTAATTTAATATTCTCAACAGTTAATAGCCGAAAGACCACGCGATGCCAATTTATGGCGTGAATTAGCAACGTGCTTAAAGGATAAAGACGAAGACTGGGCAACCGTCTGCATCAACAAAGCCATGGCAATCAATCCACGCCATCCACTCACGTAAGGACTGTAGTCCATTTCAATAGAATTTGGCAATATTACCTTGATACATAGACGTAGGAACCTACACTTTGGTAGGGACAATTTTCAAGCGTAGGTAGGTATAAACCGGAGACCGGAAATTAGAAATGAAATAATACCTTTTTAAAAATTGTCTTTATCCAGAGTCATTTCTGGCTTCGTACATTTAAAACATATGAAAAAGGCACTACCCTGTTTTGAGGTTTTTAATAATTAATATTTTTATACGTTTTCTCTGTGTTCTTTAGATTATTTTCCAAAGCATGCATGGTGTTTGATGAAGACCCTGATGCAGCTGAACCCTTCTTCCAAGCTCTTTTGTCTTTTTATCCATTTTGGCTTCCGATGTGGGTAGCCGCCAATGCCTATTACTCATATAGAGAGATGTTTGAAATGGCACACGAAATAATGCAGTGTGTTTTGAAGTAAGCTTTAATAATTTTAATAGGTACTCTTACATAGATTATTTTTTTAGCTTACTAGCGCGTAGTACCTACCTACACTTAATGTTAAGGCTATCCAATACTATCCATGGACATTGATAAACAACTTAATACAGGACAAGGTCTTATCTGTAATTGTATCTGAACCTACTACTCGTAGCTTTGAGTACTATGACTGTCTTCAGAAATGCTATATTCGCAACGTTGGTATGTTTTCTTTTAATTTTCACTTTTGTCTTAAGTTAGGCAGTTATTAATTGACTTATTGACGCCAACAGAACTTCATCAGCCGGTCTTGAAGAAGAGAACATGTTCCCGCGCACCTGGGAAGAGGAGCTCGGGGACTGGTGGGACCACACGCCGCTCTTGCCAGGAACCAGCTTGTACTATGAGGCTGCTGATCTTCTTTTAAGAATCAGAGCTATATCGGTTCGTAATTTTCATTTTAACCTTTCGTCACCCTCCTGTTTTAACCCACTATATTACATCCCTTTGTAACTCTTCAATCCTGTTTAAATTTTTACAGGTTTAGATAGCAAAATATCTACCAGATAGGTAGGTATTTATAACTAACAAGGCCATGAACACAAACATTTATAATTACGCCGTGACCTGTGACACCCCCGCGTAGCGCCTCATTAGTTGAATTACACGGCCGATTGGGTAGAAAGTTAGAATTGCGCCCCTTTGCACATACGAGTAGCAGTTCCCTTTTACAATAATTGTCAACTCTCCTGAATAATTGTCCTCAGACTAATTTGACAAACTTATACCTACCTATTCTGGCATTTTTCACTTTTCAGTTGGCTGAAGTATGCATTGCTCGTGCGCTTTGCGAGTCTGGAGAAACTGCTGCCCATTACCACCTGGTAGCCTTGTGTTGCCGCTTACGAGGTCATCCTAAAGATGCGTTATGCCACTTACAACAGGGAATTACCAAGTTCGGCGATGTGAGTAGAGAATATCCTGTCTTTTAAATTATACAGTATTCATATTCTATCCTATCGTAATCATTTTTTCTTCTAATACCTTTTGTAGATAAGTTATCTAAGAAGTTTGGAAGGAGAATGCTATCACAAGCTAAAGAATACTTCAGCTTCTGCAGCAAGTTTTGATAAAGCCGGAACATGTTTTAATGCTTACAGGTAGGTACCTAAATCATATTCATATCTATAGGTCATTGATACCTACCGCAGCTAAGGTCTAAATAATACTTTTTTCATTACTTTTCTAACATACGAATATACTTAGAATTGTGTATTTTTATAGCATTTTACTATCATTGACACGGCGAGATTCCAAAACGATGCGATCATTGCTAATTGATTTAAATCGAAGACAGCCAAGTGCTTATGCGTGGATGGCACTAGCTGATAACTGGATGACGGTAAGAAAAAAAATCGCTAATATAGAGTCCGCCCGGGAAGTACCTACCCACCGCATAACGAATCGGTTCTCGTGTTTTGTTTGGGGAAGTGCAGTTGTTGGTCAGTGGTGATATGTTAGATTTTAAGTAGACAATTTGTATATGATACTGTGTTGTTATAAACAGCGTAGTACTGGTGAAGAGGATGAGCCCGGCAAGAGCGACGAGCAGTCGACATGCCAGTCGTTCGCGATGGCGTGCGCGGTACAGGCGCTTAAATTTGACCGATCTTCAGGCCGCGCCTGGACGCTTCTGTCTAAGCTCGTCAAGCCTAATGCTCGACGTCTGTATTGCAGAGGCATGGCATCAGCAGTAAGTTTCTTCCTAAAATGTAGGTATACTATATTTGGAGGCTAAGCCTAAGTCCTAAAGTGTAGCAACGCGTCCACAGACTTACATCGATCTCAGACTTACAAAAAAATTATACCTACTGCTGTTATACCGTATGTGAATTACACATCTTCATATTGTTTCACGTGCATATAATGAGCCCATTATATTTATTTCAGTGCGGAATGAATAAATGAGTCCATTTTATTTATTTCAGTGCACAATGATAAAATGAGTCCATTATATTTATTTCAGTGCGGATATACCAAATGGAACGAGATGCAAGTTCAGCAGACCATTAGTGCCCGACAGTCACTCTGCTACGAACTTGGTCTTCCGCTGCGCGAATGTCAGTGCAAAATGTGCGATGTACTAACTATTAACTAACTAACTATAAACATGACATGTTACTTCTTTATAACCTGAGTTTTTATTTAACACGCCATACAATTCTAGTTAAGTAAACACGAAACTGCTAGAAACTGGTCCAAATCGATCTACGCGCAAAATTAAATTAATTGGCGTAATTACCTACATCAAATTACTAAAATTCAAAAATACTTAACTGATATATCTTAATGGATCTTTAATGAGGCTCTAAGGCGGGTAATAATTGTTCGATAACAACGCAGTAAGAACGAATTAGTGATGACTTCAGTTGCACTGTGGATCTGTAAAAATGGCTAGACTACTATCTTGTGGTCTAATAGAAATTCTGCAACTATTTATTTTTAAAGATGTTTTTGTGCAGTGTAGCGTAAATGAAATAGACTTGCCGCAGGGCAAAATAAAAGGCCTCCGTAGTTATACAGACAACTATCTAACTTTCCTTGGAATACCCTATGCATCGGTTGTTGAAAGATATCAGGTACCTATCTATGTTTTATCTTTGGTTAATTGACAGTAATACTCGTATACTCGCAGTATTAAAACACTATTATTATTTATTTCTAATTTTAACTTTTAAAATCTTGCTACCTAATGAAGTGAGTAATAAAATGAGCAGTCTATTATTCTTCACTGTTGCGTACCTCTATATCTTAAAATATACCAACCTACATTAAATTATTCAGGATCCTGGCCCGCCTCCTCAATGGAGCAAAACCTTTAACGCAGTTCGCGGATCAGTGGTATGCAAGCAAATAGACAGTACTACACATTTACCGAGTGGTCAAGAAGACTGTCTGGTCCTCAACGTATTCTCTCCAATCACCTCAGATAACAGTAGACTTCCAGTTTTGATCTTTATTCATGGTGGAGGTTTTCATTTCGGAAGCAATAGCGATCTTAAGTACCATCCAAAATACTTAGTAAAGAAAGGAATGATTGTTGTGACTATCAATTATAGACTTGGGGCATTTGGATTTCTTTGCTTACAAACTCCTAAAGCACCTGGTAATGCCGGGCTTAAAGATCAAGTAGCTGCTTTGCGTTGGGTAAAATCTAACATAGAATATTTTGGAGGAGATCCTGACTCAGTTACACTGTATGGACAAAGCGTTGGTGCATCTGCAATTACTTACTTGCTGTTGTCAGCAGAAACTGAAGGATTATTTCAAAATGTAATTATAGCGAGCGGTTCACTACTTGTGCCATACGCGCTTGACAATGATCCTCTTGGTACTGCTTCTCGTATTGCTCGTCGAATGGGATATGAAACAGATGATCCCGATAAACTTATTCAAATCTTTCAAAATGCCTCGGCGGATGATATTCTCAAAGCCTCAAATTTTGATGACAAGAACGACCCGATTGCACCGTATGTTTTCAGACCCTGCATTGACAAGTCTAAAGGGTCTTTGGTGAGAAGTGGCCCTAGAGAAATTATAAACTCAACTGTGTTACAAAGGAACGTGACTGTTGTAATTGGATATAATGACATGGAAGGAATTAAATGGGCGGAAAGATTTGATTCCAAAGGTCTTCTTAAACTAAACAATAATTTTTCTGCAATCATTCCCTATAATATTATGTTTGCTAATGAAGAAGAAAGGTCTACGTTTGTTGCAGAAGTAAAAGAATTTTATTTTAAAAATGAAACAATCGGACAAAACAGCTACGATCCATTGATTGATTACATTTCAGATTCAATTATAGCATACCCCTTAACTGCTATGACAAGATATTTTTTACGTGCAAATGTTACAGTGTATAATTATTATTTCACATATGACTCAAATAGAAATCTACTTAAGAAGAAGACATCATTAGCTTCCAAGCCAGGTTCTATTCACGGTGATGATTTATTTTATGTGTTTGACCCTATAACATATCGCGCGCTACCGCCGACACCAAATGATGCTACAGTCATTGACGCAATGACCAGCTTTTGGTACAATCTAGCAAAAACAGGGTAAGTTCTTTAATAAATTAATACTTTGTCACTTAATCTTTGTTAGGTAAATTGGTACTAAAGTGACAACTACATAATTTCTAAAGCATTTTTTTAATTTTAGGAATCCTTCAACTGGTAAAATTCAGTGGATAAAAAGCGAACAAAGAGAGCTTAAATTTTTATCAATAGACAAGAAAATCGAAATGATCCCACTGCCAAATAAACAGCGGCAATTATTGTGGAATGGTATCTACCATAAATACGAATCTTATTAAATTTTTGCAAACAAATCAATTAATTTATTTTTATTTCATTTCAATTCCTCAAGTGCAACAAATAATCTAAAGGGACTTAGGTAAGTACCTACGAGTATGTCGGTACTTAAAAGCAATTATGACAGTGTACCTACGTGTTTTCTATGGGTAGCCATTTCATTCTACATAAGTAGGTACCCACCTAAGCAAGAAAATTGCCAGTCCAAATCGATTTACGCGCAAAAATAAATTAATTAAAAACTTACAACAAGCTACGAGTATGCAATCAAAAATAACAGACTTGTTTAAATGGATCTATAATTAGGCTTTTAGATGTGTAATTACTTTTCGATAAAAGCGAAGTAAGTCGATACGATAGCTACGTATGGTAGCTGGTGTTACTAGACGTACCGTCGATTGCTAAAAAATGGCTAGACTGGTTCTGTGTCTGCATTTTTTTATTTTTAAATGTATTTTTGTGCAGTGTAGCGTAAATGAAATAGACTTGCCGCAGGGCAAAATAAAGGGTCTCCGTAGTTATACAGACAACTACCTAACTTTCCTTGGAATACCCTATGCATCGGTTGTTGAAAGGTTTCAGGTATTCTTTAAATATCTTTACCTACTTCTGCATATCTTCAGTATATTGAATTAAAAATACGAGTTAAAACATTTAGGTAAAATATTTTTTTATTCAGGAACCTGGCCCGCCTCCTAAGTGGAACAAAACTTTTAACGCAACAAGCAGTTCAGTAATATGCAAGCAAGTGGACAGTACTACTCATTTACCGAGCGGTGAAGAAGACTGTCTGGTCCTCAACGTATTCTCTCCAGTCACCTCAGATAGCAGTAGACTTCCAGTTTTGATTTTTATTCATGGTGGAGGATTTTACTACGGAAGCAACACTGATCTTAAGTACCATCCAAAATATTTAGTAAAGAAAGGAATAATTGTTGTGACTATCAATTATAGACTTGGGGCATTTGGATTTCTTTGCTTACAAACTCCTAAAGCACCTGGTAATGCCGGGCTTAAAGATCAAGTAGCTGCTTTGCGTTGGGTAAAATCTAACATAGAATATTTTGGTGGAGATCCTTTTTCAATTACACTGTATGGACAAAGCGTTGGTGCAGCTTCAATAAATTATTTACTGTGGTCAGTAGAAACTGAAGGATTGTTTCAAAATGTAATTATAGCGAGCGGTTCACTACTTGTGCCATACGCATTTGACAACGATCCTCTTGGTACTGCTTCTCGTATTGCTCGTCGAATGGGATATACAATAGATGATGCTGATGAACTGCTACAAGTTTATCAAAATGCCTCGGCGGATAATATTCTCAAAGCCTCGAATTTTGATGACAAGAACGACCCGCTTGCGCCATATGTATTCAGACCCTGTATTGACGAGTCTGAAGGGTCTTTGGTGAGAAGCGGCCCTAGAGAAATTATAAAATTAACATCATTAAATAGGAATGTGACTATTGTAGTCGGATATAATGACAAGGAAGGGATTAGATGGGCGGAAAAGTTTGATTCTATAGGTCTTCAAAAACTAAACAGCAACTTTTCTGCGATTATTCCAGATAATATTATTTTTGCTAATGAAAACGAAAAATCAACGTTTATTGCTGAAGTTAAAGAATTTTATTTTCAGAATGAAACAATCGGACGAAACAGCTACGATTCATTGATTGATTACATTTCAGATTCAATTATAGCATACCCCTTAACTGCTATGACAAGATATTTTTTGCGTGCAAATGTTGCAGTGTATAATTATTATTTCCAATATGACTCAAACAGAAATCTAATTAAGAAAAGTACGTCATTGGCATCAAAGCCGGGTTCTAGTCACGGTGATGATTTATTTTATGTGTTTGACCCTATAACATATCGCACGCTACCGCCAACACCAAATGATGCTACAGTCATCGACGCAATGACCAGCTTTTGGTACAATCTAGCAAGAACAGGGTAAGTTCTTTAATAAACTAAGACTTTGTCACTTAAACTGCGTTAGGTAATGGTAATAAGGTGACAACTACATAATTATAAATCATGCCATTTTTTTATTTTAGGGATCCTGCAACTAGTAAAATTCAGTGGTTCAAAAGCGAACAAAGTGACCCTGAATTTTTATCTATTGACAAGAAAATTGAAATGATCCCACTGCCAAATAAAGAACGACTGCTGTTTTGGAAAGCTATTTACCAGAAATACAAGTCGTATTAAATTTTGGAACAAATCATGTAAAGGTACCTAACTCCTCCATTAAAGTTTTAAGCGGTTATTTTTTTATTAAATTTATACCAGCTTAAAATAAATGGCTTATGTTATCATTCTACTATGGTAGGTAGGTATGTACCGGTACATAGTAGTAGTACTAGATATTATTGTAACACTAATAATGTATCTATAGGTATCTAAACTAAAGTAATAAAATAACTTGTAAGTGATTGTAAGTAATAAACAGAGAACACATAAGGTAATGAAAGTGTTTTATTTTTATAACACAGTCCAGAGTTATTAATATTAGTTTTCTTTATTTCCACCTTGTTGTTTTTTTGCATAAATAATGAATGGGGGTTGGTAATTGCGCACATCAGCGGGCTTTACAGTGCCTGGAGTTTCAAGCGGAGGGTCTGGTACATCCGCATAATACTGTGACAGCCATATCAGTACGATCAGCACAACACCAATGCCTCCATACCTAAAAATATCCTGATTTCGTTAATGGAAAGGTTTACTTTATATACATTACCTCCTTATAGCCCACTTACCATCAGGCAGTGGCGTAGCTACGTGGGGACGGCAAAGTTTTAAAACCGGATCTATAGCTGAAGCAATGAAACATTTAGCTAAAAGGTTCTCAGGAATAGCTCCGATTTTAATGCTTTTTTTATTAGAGTAGTTTAGTCACGCAAAAAAATTTCCAATTTTTTTTTAATTTAATAAATATTTATTAGACAGCTTTGGGCGATAAAGTTCCAGTCAAACTCGATGCGGAGGGTCTGGTACATCCGCATAATACTGTGACACCCATATCAGTACGAACAGCACAACAGCAATGCCTCCAACCCTAAAAATATCCTGATTTCGTTAATGGATAGGTTTACTTTATATTCAATACCTCCCTATAGCAACTCAAACCGACACCACTTACCATGAGGCAGTGGCGTAGCTACGTGGGGACGGCAAAGTTTTAAAACCGGATTTATAGCTGAAGCAATGAAACATTTAGCTAAAAGGTTCTCAGGAATAGCTCCGATTTTAATGCTTTTTTATTATAGTAGATAGTTAAGTCACGCACAATTTTTTTAATTTAAAAAACATTTATTAGACAGCTTTGGGCGATAAATTTCCAGTCATGCTTGAAGCGGAGGGTCTGGTACATTTACATATTTCTGTGTCAGCCATATCAGTACGAACAGCAAAGCACCAATGCCTCCAATCCTAAAAATACCCTGTTTTTATTAATGAATAGGTTTACTTTTTATTCAATAGGTACCTCCCTATAGCAACACTCAGACGGTGACCGTGCAGTACATATATCCGGGTACCTGTGTATTGTAGATTCACAACAGAAACCCTTCTTTTTTCATTGGGGGTAAAAAAAATCTCTCAAAGTGGGTTTTTGTCTAACAATTAAAAAAAAAAGTAACCTAAAATCACTTGGGCCATCCAAACTATATAGGTATACCTTCACCTACTGGTACGTAAATTGCTAAAAATGGTTATTTAAATAGATAAAAACCTTATCAGATTGGTATACTTACGTGGCTAGCATGATGAAATGGTATGAAAGTAAAAATTGGGTTTATCTGTACACAGCCGCACCTCTTCAAGATACTAAACTGGCTAATGAACGCAACGATTAATTAAGTGTATTTACCTACCTATTAGGTCCACGCACACAAACAACACTCGTAGAAAAACAAATTAAATGCCGGTATTCCATTATAAGCTACGCAATATGTTGTATGTAGTTTTTTTTTTCAGATGAATCTAAGTAGATACCTATATCCCTCTCTCAAGGCATGATACCTAAGTATCTAGATTCTAGATAGTAGGTATGTATCTCCGAAATAAACAATAGGTACCACATTCACATAAAATCCTTAAAGACCTATCTGGCTGTAACTAAAACTGCAATGAAAACCGCTTGCGCTCGCTGGGCTCGTCTTGGCGGCCCAGATTTTTGGCAGAAACCTCTTTTATGGAAATCTAATCTGTAGCTCTAATATCTTGACACCTAAACTGGATAACAATCCTTAAGACAAGACCATCCAGGATGGATCTATTGTGATTTGTATTTACAAACTTTTTGTAAACATTCGTTCATCGGTATTGTATCTATTGTATCGCTGATATTACGTAGGTACCTAATTTAAATTTTCTCATTTCAATGCCTACAAAATTAGGTCGTACCTATTAACTACTCGTACATCAGTTAAGACATTTAACGTAGGTACTATGGTTGAAAGCGAAACTAGTGGATCGACCCTGTGAAAGTGATCTCTAAGGAAGCTGCGGAGTTGAGTGCTAAATAGCAAAGAACCTTTTAACGCACAGCAGAATACGGCATCGAAAGATTCACCATCGCTTTTCTTTCTAAATTCTCATTAATTGAGGCGAGTCCTAAAAAGGTAGGTATACGCGTTAGGAACCTTGGAAAATTTTTAAAATTCTCAAAGGTGTGTGTAGTCTGCGAATTTTCCACCGTGTTTGTTACATCTGTGTATCCTTTACATGTGAGTAGAAATCCGAGCCCAACAATGAGACGATTTTTGTTCGTATAAAAAACGAAGTAGAAAATGCTGCTTGATGAGAACTGGCCGCTGTTACCCATGGATGGACATCCAAACCTAATCTCAAACAGACAAGGTTCCATTTGAGGTTGATAAATCAATTGAGCTTGTATTTAAGATCTAATGCGATTTACCCTAAAAATTTTGCGACCTCCGCTTTTTTTTTACTCAGAAATTGAAATTTTTGTGCATCTATTGCATTGATTAGCGCAGTTATTTACCTTCTTTATTTCAGCATAGCAGCAAACGAGCGCGTAGGTCAACTGAGACTAGCGCTCACTGCTATTTTTGGTCGTCCACACCTAACTTCAAACAGGACAAGATCTGAGATCGTATAGGGAAATACGAACTATTGAGGTCTTAAATCAAAGCTGAAGAAGAATAAAGTACCTACTCATTTGTCTGACAAGTTTTCTGGCGAAGTGTACGCCATGTTTTGGACGTGAGAATCCATTTTAATTCAAGAACTTCTTTGTAAGACTCTATAATAGTCATATTTTTATAATCTAATAGTTTGTGCACGTTATAGTAAGAAACTAAAGTGACTTTATGCTAGCAAACTATTTAATAGTAATAAAACTAGAGCACTGACGTATTAATAATAATCTTCAAAGCAACTATCGAAGGTGAAAAAAGGAATTTTTGAAATATAATAAACAGCTTAGGAAGGGTAATGTAAAAAAGAAAAATAATAATGTATATAAAAAAACAACATTTAGTTCGGTTATGTTGCTTTTTACTATCAATTTTTGATGTATGTGTACAGTATGAAATCGAGGAAAATAAAGGAATATGTAATGTTTCATATTATATATTCTACATCGCAGTACTCGTTATGAACAACATTGCTTACGTTACTTTCGAAGTATTTCTACTCATTTTTTGTTCGACCGCTCATTATTAGTTAAGATATTATCTTGAGAGCATGTTTATTCAGTACATGAGATAAAACAAAAATTAGCTATATAAATCCAATCAATTTAAATAAAATATACTAGATTAAGAAACCACTGCATCCATCATAATATGCAGAATATCTGCAAACACTGCATAACATCTAACTGTACAGACACGTAACATAAACGCATCAAGGAAACTCCATCGGAATCCTCATGATATTTATTACAAAGATCTCGCTTACAGATGCATAGAAACGAACAATATTCTCACTGCGTATCATAATAATGGTGAAAAAGTTGTGATAAAAACCTAAAATTCACATACTGAAAGTCTAAAAATATATTATAATAGATTTCAAATGTCTATACATAGATGAGTGTTCACTACGCGCTTATAACGAGCGTCGGAGCGTCGCGCGTCGAGCGCCGAGCGTGTCATAACGTTATACAATACGTCGAGTCGACCGAGCGCCGTCCGTTCGCGGATACGCTACTCGTAACCGTACCGGGGACTAGACACATATCCGTCAGTACCGGAGCGATGACGCGTCTCGCTACTGCGTTTAAGATTAGAGTTCGTAAAGTAAAATTACATGTAACATAGTTATCGTATATAAATCGGAGTCCGCTGGAACTCAGACGAAGACTTTGGCGAGTCCGTCGGCGCCGGCGCTGGCGATATAGGGGCGCAGGGGGTGGAAGGCGACGTCGAGGATGCTCTCGTCGAACTTCTTGCGGTGCGCGGTGATCTCCTGCACGCAGGTCTTGGTGTCGAGGTTCCAGAGGCGCACGGAGCAGTCGTGCGAGCCCGACAGCAGGAACAGCCCGTTGGGGTCGAGCGCCAGGCCGGTGACCGCGTCCAGGTGCGCCACCATGGCGTGCGCGCACCGCCCGCTCGCCGCGTCCCAGAACCTGATGTGCCGGTCCTCATGCGCCGTCACCAGCAGCGGCAGCGTCGGGTGCGCGCGCACGCGGCTCGCCGGGCTCTCGCACGACACGCGCAGCACCACCTGCAACACACACACATACCAACATTACAACATTGCTATTGTCGTTAAACCACCACAATCTAACACTAATGTAAGAAATCTTATCTATACTAATATTATAAAGCTGAAGAGTTTGTTTGTTTGTTTGTTTGAACGCGCTAATCTCAGGAAC
>DWOF01000208.1:0-12067 GCA_018250795.1 Clito sp. Burns02 | reverse complement strand
TGAAATAACTTCTTGTTTTATACTTTTCAGGGCGTGATTAATTAGTAGTCGGGTTTTAGTTTTTGTTAAACTTAATTGCACACTGCACTTTAAAAGCCCAACTGTACCTACATCATATTGAGATTTGGCATAAAGCAGATAAATCAAAGTATCTAAAGCGGCGGATTTAATGGAAAGGAGAGCTTTCCCGATAAATCAGTTAAAATATTATATTGAGGTCATGCAATATTGAAGTAGTTATAACCAACCCAGGCCGAAAATTACTAATACTTAGCTATAAATAGGTAAGCATTTTGCGAAGTTCACATTTGAACAATTATCGTGTGTACAGATTGTGGTTGGGACCTTATCGGAGACATAACCTAACACAGATCTACGACGGATTTACTACTAATCTGTATGTCCGGCAAACCGTATTGGGGTAGCGTGGTGGAGTGTGTTTCAAGCCTATATAGGAAAAGACATACGTAACAGTCCCGTAGAAAAAGTGTTTCGGGCAAAAATCAATATTTAACATTCATGGTACTCATTAACAAAGCAATTATCTCTAAATTTATTCACGAGTATACCTAAATCACGGATCATTTTAATGTGTTACACATAGCAGATCTTCATGCTGCTTACAATGTTTTAATAGATATCAAATTTCAATTAGTTCTGAGACCTATTATTCTCAGATCCAAGGTATTTAATCTTGCGAAACATTGCGGTTCGCGCTATAAGGGTCGTAGCCCTCGTAGCTTCGTAGCGAGGCTGGTCTAAGAAGGGTTCAAATTTTAATTAAGTACGAGTACCACTTAGTTGTATTATAGTATGAAGGATATAAAGTACATTCTATTAATTTATTGTAACTTAATATCTGTGATTGTAACTGTCGCGGGAAAAAATTATGTAAGTAAAGGATTACCTAGCATAAATATGACACGTGGAGTTAGTTTACTCGGGTCGCGCTACTTCATAACCGTAACGTAACTGTGTCATGCGAAAAAATTCATTAAGCGATACCGCAAAATACTGCATTGTTTTACATAGGTCCGAGGAGAATATCTATACTCTTTGAATGTTTCTTTTTATTGTTTTTCGTGAGAGTTTTTACAAGTTTTTATTTATTTCTTAATAATATCAATTAGCCTCTTAATGTACCTATTAGGTACCTACTAATTTGCATGCTTCTATAATAACTTCTATAGTTACTTAAAACATGAAATTTTACAACATCGATATGATTGAAATACAATGTGTGAACTGTGAGTTTAATTACCTCTAATTCGTTTTTAAAGGTGTTTAAAGGAAGCTTTTTTAAATGTGGGCAAAGTCAAATTACGCTTAGAGCTAATTTTACGGAGCCGACGCAAAGCTTTGGATATTGCCATGAAACAATAAGCAGCGTTTACTTACAGCTGTAAAATCATATTACTCATTGCTCCATGCTGTAGATATATATTACGAGTAGGTATAGTTATTTCACTATGCGGTATAGTAATTACGATTGACGCCATCAACTACAATCTATATGCGCCATATACGAGTAGACCGTCTCTACTCTAAAGCGCAGCGGCCGATGAAACTTCGTTACGCAAATAGAGATTCGCTTAGTTTACTCGATGACAATCAATCTTCCTCGATAACATGGTAGATAGATAGATATATATACCTGTCTGAGATTTAGGTCAATAGATATCTTGTTGGACAGTCGATGCGCCACTTACAAAACCCGATATGCATCCACTGTCTATTAAAATCAACTTGAAGCATTCACGTGGAATGCAATTATAAGGTGACTAAAATAGATCAATATCTATAGATTCAGAATTAGGCCTAATATTATAAATAAGCTATTGCATATAACTAGCCATAATAGGTACAGCTTATCGTCTATTTTAGCTAACTCATCACTCCTACAATTCTACGTAGTACCTAAAATAGGTACCTGTACCTACTTTATTATAATACCAGGCTAAAAATTAAATTGAAACGATTGTTTATTCGCTGTTCTATGATATCAGTGAAAAGCAAAATATAGACTTTTCTTTCTATTTCTAGCGCAGCAATTCATCGGTAACGTTACTGAAAAAGTGTTCTGTTTTTAAAATACCTACTTAGAATGAAATATCTGTAGGTAAAGGGCGAAAATCATATTTTTTAAACGTTAAAAACAACTAATTCCTTCCAATTGAGATGAGTTAAGAATAGTAACAAACTTTAAATATGTCTAAGATTTAGTACTGAACCTGTTCACTATAAAAATAAACACAAAATTGAATAGATTGGCAGGTTGGCAATAGATAATGCGATTTGTTTATAAAAACCAAGCAGCACACTTGATAACAATTTGACAACACTTTTAAACTATGTTTTCTTAAGAAAATCTAATTGATGGACCGAATGTATGTATATTTAGGATAATCGACAAAATCATTACCTTTGTTATAATATACGAGTATAATATAATAACCTGAGAAACAATATTACTACAGAGGCTGAATGTTCCAGCTGTGCCAAATATTTGATTTTGGGATAAACATTACTTACAACCTACTACTACAACTACGATACAAATATGTATAATTATATTCATAAATAAGTATACGAATCATAACTAGATATTAGAAACTTATTTGTTTTACTGGAAACATTATATAGGTATCAAATCTCCAAGCATATAAGATTTGCTTGGAACGTGACAAAACTCACTGCTTCTTACTTTTTATTTGTTACCAATTGAGTGGATAAGGATTTCGCTTTTCTTTTCAGATGAAGACGAAGAACCACGTTGTGTAACATTGACTCCGAGACACAAAGCTGCCATTCGATTTATAAGAAAGGTATGTATAAATAAAATTATCTTCTTCCCCTACTAAAATAGACTCTACTGTTATATTTGTGGTGTAGGTACAATGTAATAAATACCCATCAAATATTTTAATAGAACTTTTCCAATGATCGCTGAATCATTTGATAAAGCATTACCCTACGGTATTTAAAAATAAAACTGAATGAGCTTAAAAGCTTTCGTGCATTAGTATCGTGTTTAAAAGTTTGGATCAAAAGGTAGATGACACAAATGACGTCTAGTCGAGATTATTACATGCCTTCGGATGCAATGAACATTCTAAGAGCGCTGCCCCACCCTACATTTATCGTGTACGAGTATTCACGAGCATGAAAGCTAGAAAGTTACTAACTCATCAACAACTAACTTCAATATGTAGGTATTGAATATTGCCAACAAATACACATTGGTATCAAAAAAACACAAGTACAAATAACACACTTTAAAATAACACGAATGCATTAGAGCCGTGGGTATACGGAACAGATTATACGAGAATACTATCGTCAAAATATGGTCGTCATTCTAAACACCTATAATGAAGCTTTTATGACCGTCATAATTTTATTAATTGAAGGCGTCTTAAGCGAGGTGCCCAATCATAGTCGCTAAATGATTACTCGATTTTTTGAAAAAACGTTCTTTTTATAGTAACTCGGGGTGAATCTAGCAAAAAATTTGATAATCAGTGGGCTCTCAGTGCAAAATAGGAAAATATTTTGATTACTTGAAGATCGAGTTCACGAGAAACAAAAAAGCTCCAGTTCACCTCGCCGTTGCTACATAATTGAAGAGCCGAGTGAAGTAGCAAAGTTAAGTAGTCATTGGGGTGCCCTGAATTATTAAGTTGTTTACAATGTCCGAACTTTATTAGGCACTTGACCGTTGTTTTTTTGTTTTGTATCTTACAACTTTTCGGTAGTTTTATAGTTGTGACATAATGTTGCAATGCATCGCTCGTCGTAGCCATCGTACGCTGTAATATTTTTATTACAATGAGAATGGTAATGCTATGTAAAATCATTCTGGCATTAATCCAGGTACAAAAAAATCAGTTTAATAATAAGTAGAGGTAGACTCGATCTTAGGACTATTTATTATGGTTAATTTATTGATTTAAGTGTATTTTTATGTTGTCGAATTCTGGCAGATGAAGTATTTTGTGGCTCGTCGTAAGTTTAAAGAAGCTTTAAAGCCATACGACGTCAAGGACGTAATAGAACAGTATTCAGCGGGCCACGTGGACCTGTTGGGGAGAGTGAAAAACGTCCAGACTAGGTAGTACTCCTACCCGATGAAACCTGTACTGTACGCCTTGCACCAACATTTACTTAACTTTATACTTTTCTTAACTCCTTCTCTCGTCTGGACTCTACACCACTGTCTTGTACCTCTGTAGTCAGATTTTGGCTTACAATCTAATAATATAATACGTCTCAAAGTAGCTAAAATTTGTAGTGTGTGTGTGATGCTATTTTTAATTTCAGCCTTCATGTACCTACCACAGAAACCGACACTGAAAATTACCTAATAATTATGGTGTTTTACCGTATTTATAGGAAATTTTCTGTGTTTTCAATACATTACCAATTATTAGTATCCACTTAGGAAATAATTAGATATGAAACCTGACAAAATTATTCTCTCTAATCACTCACGAACTTGACAAAGTCGAGTGTATACCTATAGATGTCGCATGGATCTCCTCGTATTATGTTATATCTAGCATCTGTAGGTGACGAGTAAAGAATAGGTAAAGAGACAGTTTAAGAGTAAATAAAAGTACCTAAGCACCTACCATGTAATCACCTACCCATGTAAATTATTTACAAAAGGAAATACCTACTCACTGTATAAAACGGCATGACTAAGAAATAATAATTTCAAGACACACATAAAAGCTTATATATAAACAGTAATTTAAGTGTGTTACGATAATATTAAACAAATATCATTCTGAGAAAAGCTTAAAGAACCTACACAACCCTCGACGATTACACGACTTTGATGGGTATTCGTACGGAAATTGAGGTAACGCAGGACTATTACCCACCGCCCACAGAGGAAATATAATAAAGGTCATTTTCGTCGTAATATCTACTGTAATATCTTGGCCAAATGTTCAACAATTCTGATTGTTGAGCAAAAATTCAAAGCTCATCGTAGTTCTGTAATATACCTACTTAGTTACCTATAAGTATAGCGTCACTATCAATGTTATTTTGTGAGCTTTAATATCATAAAAACTATTAAAAGACTTGCATTATAAATAGTGTATCTATAATATGAACTAGTTTAATACATAATTTATTTTAAACTCCATTTTGAGCCGCACGTCATTTTTATTTTCGTGTAGCTCAAGTATTTTGTCGCACGCAAGAGGTTTAGAGAAGCATTGAAACCTTACGACGTGAAAGACGTGATAGAACAGTACTCCTCCGGGCACGCAGACCTGCTAAACCGAACCAAGAACCTTCAATACAGGTGAGATTGTGATCGAGGTCACTGTTGTATCGGAGCGCCCGGTGCACCGCAGGCCCACATCATTCACTGATCTTCATCAACTCGCTACAATATTATTGAGATCAGCAACCGATTTAAAATTAAATTCGTAGATGAATCACCAAACAACATTAACAACCAAAAAGATACTTTAAATATGAATTATCGCTTTTAAATATTACTCATCTATCTCCTTTTCAAAATTAAGATCAGTAAGTGTAAATGTAGTAAGATAGAAAAAAAAGTGGTTATAATTGTAATGTATATTTATTGTATGAGTTTTTCACAGTCAGCATTAATTAATTGACTAAAAAACAGCTTTCTATGTTTTTCACAACCTAAATGTATGCATGGACACGATCTGCAATTTGTTTAGTAAGTAGGTACCTAGATCACGATGAGTGAAATATTATGGAAATAGGCGCTTATGTTTATCTTACTTTCCATCATCAACTAACTACCAGCAATCACAGTTAGGCAGAGATTATGAGTGTTACAAGGAACGGAAAGGTTTTTTTTATAAAATGTGATAAAGCTAAGTTTTTTTTTTCAATACTTCCGTTTTAGGTTGAGCATAGGCTTCTAAGATGTTATTCAAGTCACGATAATCAAATATTATCATCACGAAATTAGTCTAATCTCAGTTTAATAATATTTCTGGGCACGTTAAATGTCCAAATTGTCTCTAAATTAGAAAACCTCTTTGTGCGGTATCAAAAAAAGAGCAGAATCAGCACATAAAAAAGGGAAAAACTCATAACGGGAGTGTATTAACATACAAATAGATATGAGCTCTTTCACTTTATGGCTTGAAAGTCCGGCAGGTGTTTAGTCGAAGCTCAGTGACAAAACCTCCGTTCTATATCTCATAGTTAGCCCAGTACCTTTATTCTGCATCCCCATAATATTTTATTTAAAAATTTATTTTACTATCGCTTAATAAAGCTATCATTAATAAATTTAAATGGCCAATTAGAAAACTACTGTAGGTACTTTTAATTAATTAATGAATTAATAGAATTTTCACAATTTTAATAACATTTTCCATTTTCATTCATCCCCCAACGTTTAATGAATTCATAATGAAACTATTAATAGTTGGTATTTTTTATGAACCAATTTATACTTATTATATAGTTTTGCACATGTTTTGGTGTTATTTATCCAATATGTATTATCTAATCAACCGTAATGTTGGTGTATAATTGTATTCTTCGCACGATCGTGTTGAATGTTGAATGTGTAGTTTTTATTGCATTTTTGTATACTTCATCGCTTTCTAATCTTCGCATGCATGGAAAATATAGGTTAAAAGATCTTACTGATTAAATTCTATTCATTAGGCAATTTTATTACAAAGAATAGTTTTATTTTGTGTGCTTTAAAAATAAATCTTGACTGATATACGTACTTGATCAATCATTATTTAATTCTCCCTGTATATTTGTTAATACTAACGTCAAAACTCTAGACTCGATAACACGTACAAATGATAAATATTTAACCATTTACAATGCTTGTTACTGCCATTACACACATGTTAAAAATCTAAAAGTGTTTTCATAGCCAGAATTTGTTTATCTAATGTGCTTCTGTTGTGTGGGCTATAAAACAGCCGCCTATTTATAAAGTAAACAAATTATTATTAGTTTTCAATGTTTGACCGCCTAATAAATTACAAGACTTGATCTAATTTAGTCTGAAAATAATTTGAGTATAACAGCTTATTTACCTAATATGTAAGTTGGTGTAACTTCACCTTAAATCATTTTAATAGAAGTTTTCGCTTACAGGTTAGACCAAATTCTTGGCAAGCAAGGTTCAAAAGCTAAGGACGTCTATGCGTCTAAAATCAGTCTAGCTTCCAGAGTAGTAAAAATTGAAAGACAAGTAAGTGTTTAATGAACTTATAACAAAATTGTTAAATTGTGTTAATAGATGTGTTATTCAATATTAATTTAAATAATAAATTTAATGTTAATAAGGAGCACAAGATCACAAATGCAATATTACTTTTAGGTAGATGATATAGAAAGTAAGTTGGATCATTTATTAGAAATGTATGAAGAAGACAGGCGAATGTCTAGGAGAATAAGAAATGGTATTAATGATGGCGCGGATAGCGGTGCTTCCGGCGAAGGAACATTGCAGGCACGACCTGCGCTGACTGATAAGCAGTGCTCGGAGCCAAACTCTCCAGTATCGAGGAACTTCGAACAGCCCACTCCCGCCTCCGCGCCACCTCTCCCTCACAAAAGGCCTATGCATCGGGGATACTCAGACTTAGGAACGCGATTCATGCGAAAGAAAGTCATAGTAAAGTAAGCATCCTTTTTTTTTACAAACGCTTCAATTTTACGCTTCGCACCCTGCCGTATACCTACTATTCCCCTCCTCCCTATCGTCTATCTTTCCTATCCGCTCCATATCTACGAGTAGATTGAATCAAATTCTTAGTTGAAAGAAAAGTGGCCCTTATTTCAAACTGACCTCTATTTTAAATATTGCAGGACATCATCGAGTCGAAATGGTGAATCACCTAGAGACGATGAAGTAGTGATAGTGGTTCCAACTGATCGCGAAGACACCCCTCCACGTTTAGTAACTGATAGTTCAGGTAAGTCCCTTTAACAATAGAAATACACAGGTAGGAGGCGAATTTTCCATTTTTACACCAGTATAACTTTATCTTATTATGTTATGTAGCCACTATAGGTATATTAATTTATCTTAACAAAGATATATTCATAAATGTAGGTACCTAAACGATAATAATAGAACTAAGTTCTTCAGGTATAGCGGATCTATCATTTTGATGGATGGGACTTTTTGGTTCGATCGATATTCAGTTTTGTGTATCAGAATTTCCACATGTAAACCTTGAGTGATACACATCTTCAATCTCAAATTGTTAATTCGTTGGCATTTTTTCATTAAAAAAAATCATCTTTCTTAACTGAGCGGGAATCAGAACCAACCACCAACAGAAAATAATCCTTTACTAATCCTGTCAACAAATTTTGTTATCATTTCACCAGAAAGTCAGGGGTTGAAATTTAATTTTTACTTTCACATACATACTTTGTGTTGCTTAATTATTGCTTGATTATTGCATTGCACTACTTGCAAAGATTAATTTCTTCTAATTTTTATGCATTTACATTTAATACAATACAATAATAATAGATACCAATTGTATTATTTTGTGTAAATAAACAGTACCTAGATATTGTAATAAATATGAACATGTGTAGTAGTAGCCTTTGTAGTGCTTATTGAGAAATTTTAACCAATTAAACGTCGTTGCTATAGGTATAAATATGCGAATGTTACAAAATTGCAGCATCTTATGAAGACTATTCGTCGTCGACATCCCTCTGACCGACACCTTGGGAGAGCCCCATACTAATCGGCCGCCGCAGGCTGCGTGAGTCCTAAGACTACCCCTATCGATGTGTGGAATGTGTTCTCGTACAATAGTGCCTCTCTTTGCCCTTCCTTCTCCTCATCCCTGAATGTATCGTACATAATGAAAATGTCGTATTTAGATTTACAGCATTACTCGTTTATTTCCCTTTATCATAATTATCTGTTTCATTTCTATGTATTCTACGTACATTAATTGATCATATCTTTTCCTACTCCTTAGTTATTTTGAATCAATTTTCTTTATTTTAATTGCTATTTTTATATAAATTGAAGATAAAATCTTATTAAACAAAATATATTTATTTCAGCTAACGATTTTTTAAATAAAACAAGAGCCTCTACCAAAACATTTTGTCATGGATGTATATTTTATTGTAGCATTCTATCACTTGCTAAATATTTCCTACGTTTCAGCATGTTTCTGTGACTTAGATCAATACAAGTAGTAATGTTACCTACTCATAAGTTTATTTTGAGAAAAAGTAAAGTGTGCGCGGCTAAGTCTTTAAGGTCAACGTTATAGTATGAAAAATATTTTGCATTATATTCAAATCAGAATTTTACCCTGCAGACAAATTATTAATGTCAATATTTATTTAATAAAATAAAATATTATATTTTATTAGGTACCTTGCCTGACCGCACATAACTTGATACAATCAAAAAGGATGATAATAATAACGTAAGCTAAAATTTCAGAGGTTTGCGCCAGCTGTTCCGTAGAAGTAGAGACGGAAGCAGGTGGTACCCGGTCTGGGAGTTCGGGCTCTCCATCGTGGGGCGAGGGCGGGGACGAGCGCGGCTATGGCTCCGGCGACTCGCTGGCCGAGGACGCGGCGTTGCTCGGCGACGCCGCGCAGCCCGGGGCGGCGCCCCGCATCATGCGCACACAAAGGAGAGACGTCACAGTCGACTTGCATCTCCTCCGGCCCGACGTCTAAACGAACCAGGACAACGAAGTTTCGATCGATACGAGGCTAAAACAATATCATTTTTCACAACTCCAAAGTTTTCACGTTTTAATAGATGCCTTATTATAACTGTAATTTTTCAAGATCAAAGGAAATTTTCCACTATTCGACGCGCACGAACAATTGTGTTTGACAGTGGCTTCGTTATTCAGATGATAGTGTACTGTACAACGACGTAACGGATTATAATGTACGGTACAACGATATAAATAGTGTGGTTAATCTATTCGTAAGTTCACAAATTCCACTCGTTTAAGAGTTTACTGTAAAAAATTAAAGACTCAAAGTAGACATGGTACTTTAATAAAATTAACTTTAGACTAAGATAAATTTTAGTAATTACGCTTAAATTATAAAGTCCTGATGCTTTGAAAAAAAAATACTTTATATATTATAAATATTTATTTATTATAATAAATATACCTACTTAGATATAATCCGCATAAGTGATTTGAATTATTTGTAAGTTTTAAAAGTTTTTATTAGATTGTCATTTAACTGTGCCGTTTAAATGCCCGTATAGAAAACCCACGTGTAAGTGTTTCCGCACATCTCTTAAATACTGTGGATTTAAAAACTGGTTTTAAAAAATGATTTTTCATTCACGCACGCATTGATGAATCTACATTAATTAAACCACACGTAATTAGGTACTTAAGTAAGTTGACCTACAAAGAGTAAAAGCTACATTAGAAATATACTATTTTCAGCACTTCAGCACAAAACAATAATTACCTACTATTTACCTATTTTTAAGTATATATGGACTAGATACCTATATATTTCGCATATAAGTACAAAATCGATTTATTGTTAAATCCTAAAAAAATCCTAATTTATACTATTTGTAAGACTAAGGAAAATTACTTTGAAATAAATCTTTCTGGCCTAAGAAAAGCTCGCAAATAAGTAGCAGTGGACCGATTTTGAGATTTGGGTTGGTGATAGCGTCGGTCATTGGAATTGATATGAATATACGAGTACGATATTGTTTAAAGCGGATAAAAATATTATTATTAGAGGAAAATAAAAAATGTTCGAACAAAAGTTACCTACCTATATAAAAACAAAAATTAGGTACAAGAATTTACCGGAATTTGACAAGGTTTGATGAAGTTTTAGATATCTTATTACCGGGCCCAAATTGTTTACAACAAATTTTAATAGGTATGGTCGTGGGTGAAGCAGTGCGGGTTAAACTAGTTTGAAATACTGTACGATAATATTAAGGGGCCAATGACACGTAAATAAATATGTAAATCTAAGATATTTTATTTTAAACATAACGTGTTTAAATTTTACCTTACAAATAGGTCCTAAACGTAATAATCACACGTTGAAAGTATTCCTGTTATACCACTATTACCAATAGTGTAATTTTTATGAGAATTAATAGTATAGTTATCGTTCTACTCCAATTTTTCAGCTAAATGTATTGTGACCAATTAATTTTTAAATGAAATAGGTATATTGTACTTATGTACCTATAATAATAGGTACAAAATACTAATGTATCTTGCATAATCCTCGGTACAGTTCTAAGCAAAGTATCCCAACACCCTTAAATACTAATTGTAAGAATAGATGTAATTTGTTAAGATCAATTTGTATATTTCTAATGTAGAAATTGCTCAATGGTACCTACCTGCCTAAATTTAATTACACGACACTTTATAGTAGGTACCACAAATAGCATAAAATGTAATTTTATTACCAATTGAACTGTGATAAGCATTTTCACCTTCTGAAAGAAACCTATACTCTAGTCCTAATCACGATAGATTTATTTTACTGTTATCTATGGTATCTACTTGATCAACTGATTGATATCTAGGTACCAATTTTATAAAGACACATTATAAGAATTTATCTAATGTCCATAAACTATTTTACCATCATAATTTAGACATCTTAAACGATGTTGCTTTAATACCGATCAAATTAAGAAAAACTGCACAAACTAGGTACCTACATAAAAAATCGCTTTCACTGGCGGGACCAATGACAATATTTAAACAAAATATTAGAATTTTGTTTTAATTCATGCTCATGTGAGTCCTGCAAATAAAATATTGGTCTGTGTAGATACCTTCCTACATTTTTATAAATCTCTAAACACAAGTCGATAAGTCGATTCACAAGTTGTAGTAGATTTGCACATATTTTATATTAACTGAAGTAAAAAGTAAACCCCTGATCATTTTGTTAATTACTGTATTCAAATAAAAATATTTGTAGTTCTTCACCGGAACTTTAGTCCAGTTAGAACATACCTAGTCAATAAGTTGTAAATTATTATAGTATAGTGGTGATTGATGTGTGACCAAACACT
>DWOF01000207.1:0-12069 GCA_018250795.1 Clito sp. Burns02 | reverse complement strand
AAATCTGTGAATGTTGCTGGGGACACAATTACTAAAGGTATTTGCATTTTTTGTTATAATTCAAATAACTTGAGTTTCCACCAAAAATTGTCTTTGTGAGTTTAATGAACTTCCGTTAATTGCCATGTTGGCACAATTTATTTAAAAAGAAAACTAACAATTTGGATTACAAATTACTATTATACTTGTTAACCTTCCCATTAATATGACTGGGTTGGAGCCAGATACCTATCAATTTTAAACTCATTGACTAACCATTTGGCTAAAGCTGTTGTACTTACTAAAAGTATATTCTCTAAATGTTCTTGGATCAAATCCATTCACACAATATAAAGTTTAATGTTTATTGTTACAGGGTGTAAAGCAGCAGCCAAGTTATTATTTACAGGAACTCTAACACTCGGTTGCAAATCTTATCTAGATGCACAGAAGAATGCCTGTTACTGTCCAGTGAAAAACAATAAATATAAAAAATATACTACAGGAAATGGTGAACTGTAGGTGTGATAAAGGCAGCTATGTCCTAATTATATGACTAAGTGAAACTTGCTGTAGCTTAACACCTATTTTTGTGTCTATAACTTATGTTTTTTCTGTTGTTAAATTGTTTGTAGTATGAATTTACTTTGAGTATACACACTTTAAAAGTTATTATTTATAGTATTTTCCACACATATTACCTTAGCACTTTAGTATGCTTATGTTTTTTATTGAGGTAAGATTTATTAATTGAAAAATAATAAAGTGACTAAATGATTATCTCGTTTTTTATTTAGCAATAAAAATTACATCCTTTTTGCTCTTTAGGGAATACATACCTTAATATTAAATAATTTAGACATCTATATCACACAAGCAATTTTTGAACATGTAGACGTAGCCGAAAGAATATTGCTGTGATAATAATTTTATAATTATATAATAGTAACTCATGACGGAAGCAGAACGTCTTGGTTGCCACAGCTGCAGAAAACAGTGTCTGTTCCATTTTATATTTATATGCTGTTATAAAATGTAGACCTCTCCATATTGAATTTTCATTGCTGCAACATAGTGGGGTGATTGCAACATCAACTATACTCGAAAATAGCTTGTGTGACAGGCCCCTAAATATACTAAATTTAGAGTACAGATAGGCCATTGGAAATCACATCACTAGTGAGCCAATGCTAAATTTCAAATTAAGTTTGATTATTAATATTACCACATTGAAAAATTTGTGCGAGACCATTTAACAGAAGCCCCTAAACTCTTTATTATTTGTTAATGTAAAATATACCATGTATGGATTTGACACTTTTTGAACACTTTCGTTATAGAAAACAGATTATAATTTTATCAAAAATTATTCATAAAGTAAAAAATAAGGATCTTTATTAATGATGTCCTGCCTACTTGAAGTGGACTCGCACAGTATTTCATGGATCACATCTAAGTAATACAAATTGTTAATAATATCGATACTACTAATGGACGCAGTCATAAAACATATGTGATTACATTATCATATGCTGAGCTTATAAAAATAATTCATCGCAATAAAAATAAATGCATTTAAAAAATTAAACATGATCAGTTAAACTTTTGATCCTAATGTTAATATAGCGGTAGTAAATGTGAGCGATTCTGAATTACACTTAAATAAACATGAAATACACACACATTACTCTATGTTAGAAGCTCCTTGATTTCATCCTTTTCAGCAGCTTCAATGTATGGTGTTCCATCCGGAGTTTTGCCATTTTTGGAAGCTCCCTATAAAGAGAAAAGGGATGCCATTTAAAATCAGAGTAAATGTTTACATAATACCCAATATTATCTGTACTTACATGCTTCAATAATGTTTTTACACAATCTGTATGCCCTTCCCAAATAGCTGCTAAGATCACTGATATGCCATGTTTGTCTACCATCTGTAACAAATAACTTGTGATTTGTGTCATACAAAATTGGATATTTGAGATACTTTTGTTTTGTGTGATTTTTTATGTTTCTGTTGAAGAGGTGTAAAATGTGAATGAAGGTGTGTAATGTGTACAAGTAACTATAGCAAATCTATAACATACCTCATACTACATTTATAGATTAAATAGGAGCATGTCTGACTGACAAGATAATAGAGAAGTAACTAAAAATGAGTCATCACAATTACAATTTTATTATACTAGATTGCTGTAGCTGTCCTTATGGATCTGAAGTGTTCATTAAAGAAGTCTATTGTATTCTGTAGACAACTTTGTATTCCATAGATATTGCATGTCTATATAGATATGCGTAAAGTCGTTAATTACCCGTATATAGCTTTAACACTCTGATGTTCACAGTTGGGTACAGGCCTCAACAAGGAGAGGCCCAGGCTTTAAACATTTTCCAATAAGAAATGTAATTCCATTAAGTAATATAGATTAAAAATTATAAGTATAGGTATTGATTTGCGGGATACATAAGAAACATGCAAGCTTTCAAGGGTCTAGTATAATTTTCTATAGGTGCTGTAGGTAAAGGAAAGGGTATATGTGATGGACTTACGTTTGGGTCTGCTCCTTTGTCTAACAAATAATTCACAACGGCGGTTTGTCCGTAGTCAGCGGCATAATGCAAGGGCACCCGGCCGTCTATCAAAGCATTGACATCAATTTTCTGCAAGAACCAATGTATTACATTACATTTTGCTAAACTAATACTCCTTATTTTCGATTTTGTTTTAAATTACTGCCTGTTAGTCGTTCCATTCGATAAAAACGATAATATTTTTCCTACTTCTCACAAAAACATTACACATCATTTCACCTCACTAAAATATAAAAAGTAAACGTTTACAAGCTGCTTACGTTTTTTTCTACTATGTCTTTCACTTGATCTATGTCGCCGTTCTTAATACCCCAAACTAATTCACTCATTTTTGCGTACTTTCTAAGTTTATTTCGTTTGATTCGGAAAAATTCTACTTCAGTTCAACATCAATGGTTCCTCCATCAAAGGAAATACGAAAAATAGAAGGAATGAAACTGCCAAAACGTATGCCAAAAAGGAAAAGTGGCATGTAAGTGTTGCCAGCTGTTCATAGGTCACAATCATGACAGACTAAATATTAGAGAAGAGTACTAAGAGTAGCCGAATATTAATAGATAAACCTCGAAGTATTTGTGTACGACTTATTATAGCCAATTTTAATTGCATATATTTGACAATATTTTACTTGTGTCTTATGTTTCAGGATGATGTAATCTGAAAAATCAAAATTCAAAGCGAAATAAAATGATTAAAAAAAAAACAAATTATTGTTGTTGTAAGTGTATGATCTATGGTTGTTGATAAAATCATCGTTGAATTTGAATGTTTGCAAAAGTTTGTATTATGGTAATTTTATAGTTCGTACTATGAAGTTTTTCATTTCATAAATATACGCCACCTAAACTAAATTCCTAAGATGGAACTAAATTGTTTCGATATAACACATCTCCCTAAAGATTCTCGGAAGGCTACGAAATACATTATGGTGTGTAAACCTTATTCTAGAGTTCTATCTCGTTACCAAAATATTTACGTAGTATGTATTTAGATTTAAGTTGTAGTCTTAAGTAAAAGGTTTTGATTTGTCGTATCATGTTTTACAGGAAATGTTACTGCAAAATGTGTATCCCTCAATGCATAAAATATGCAACAAACTGCAAGAGCACTACACTGAAGGAACTTTAGAGAATAGCTTCTTGTCAAAAATTCGTGAAGCTTATACACTGTGTTCGAGTCAGATTAAGAAATGTGTTCTTATGCTACTTGATGTATTCAAACAAGAACATCATCTTCAAATTCATCTACAGGTTTGTTAATATTTTCAAATTTACCCAACTTCAAAAAAAATCATAAGTTATTTATTATATTTATAACATTACAGGAAAGCAGACAATGTGTTTTGGAGAGATTAGAATGTTGCTATGAAAAGTTATATTCTATTGAGAAACATTTGCAAGGATCACATAATATAGACGACTCAAATGATTCCCTGATGGTAACATCCATGTACTTCGTGGACTGGATTGATCAAACTTTTGAAATTCTCAACAAAATGTCCTCAGTTGTATATAAAACAGATTGCAATGAATCTGAACACATGAATGACGAATGGAAAAATGATGTAAGTTGATATTTATAACTGTCATAAAGATTATTCTTAACAAACATCCATTGATATATCAATATTTCATTTAATTTCAGGTCCTGGAATGTGTAAGTGGTCTGCACACTTCTATAGATGAACTACTTCTAACTACAATGACCCTTTGTAGGTATTGTATACCACAAGACCAACCCATAATTACAGTTCGTTGTCAAGTGGTGAGTGACATGAGGAAGACAGATATTTTAAGTTAATAAGATGTATTTAAGCAAATTATTAGCCATTATTAAAATGAAGCTTGGTCTGTACTGGCCTTGACAATAGTCTGATGCTTTATCACAATAGGCTCATTTTACAGTATCACATATATTTACATATTACATATAGTTTTGTGTTTATTTGTTTCAGGTATTAAGGGAGACAAAAGCTCTATTAGGCGATTTAATAGAAGGTGACCTAGACTCAGTGTTTCATGCGACAAAGGAGTCTTTGAAATTGCCGATTATGCCATCAAACACAAACTTACTGATAGATGTCTTGAAAGATGTTCTATATGTCCTAGAAACAAACACAAATATAGCATTACTTGCTCTGTTAGTGCATTGTTTCAGCTACAATACTTCAGCTGTGGAGGTTTTAAGAAATCATCTAACGTTGCAAGAAAATAGTAATTGTCCATGTGGTGTTAGTTATAAAGATATCGCTGAAAGTTGTATATTTGTTAAAGATTTTGATTTATACAATGAGAGACTGCTGCAAATTGGCTCTTTTGCTATGTCCTGTTCTTCAGATCAGAAAAGTAAGTTCAATCTTTTAAATTGATTGGCATAAATACTGAGTACCATGGTCTTACAAGGTTTGTACATGGTAAATTTTCTCAGTAATTATACATACATACTTTTATTTTATTACAGGGGTACTATCACTTAAAAGTGGTCTCGCAAGCTTGGAGTCTCTGGATCCTCATCTAGTTCCAGCCCTCACGTTGTCTCCGAATAGCATACATGCAAGCTTACTCCTCGACTCTTGGATCCAAGAAGTGTTGGAGATTAAAAAAAATGTATTCTTGATCGTCGATCCAACGGCATTCTCTGAGGTAAATAAACCTACAACCTATAATTAAGTATAGCTTGCAGCCTACTTGGCCTTTTGTATTTATAACATTTATTTTCTTTTACAGAAGGCAAAACAGATGATGCATCAAATATTACTTGAAATCATGAAAGAAAATGTCTATAATAATAGTAAAGTGTGCTCAGTAATTAATATAGGCTGCACTGTTTATGATTTCTTCAACATTTACACTGAATATGAGCCGGAAGCTTTAGAACAATGTACAGAGCTTTTGCCATTGTTAAATGACTTGAAAAAAGGTAAAAAAAAGCTATTATATTAGTTATCTCTCCCTCAAATAAGCTGAAGGTTTAAAAGATTGTGGCTATGTAGTTTCTAGGCTTACAAACTCACACTCCTTTTAAATGATAATAACTGTTAATAATATCTACGTTTATCCATATTTCAGTTCAAATGGAATGCAAAGTAGTTAACAACATGTTGTGTGACGGAGATGATTATGTGTATGATATGAAAAAATCCAAATCTCTAAAGTCTAAAAATCTAAGCATAACATTCGAACAGCTACTGAAAAGGCTGAAATTGCTTTTTACAATAATCACAAAAATTCATACATTGATTGGTCCTAAAGAGGACGACCAACATTTCTATGAAGATGATGTTGTAGAAAATATAGGAGTAACTCAAACACTGTATGGTAAAACTGGTAAACCCGGTGGTACATATGTTCATTCTCCTATGAAGCCTGGATGCACAATATCAAGAAGCATATTTACTAGGACTGCAAATATTAGAAGTTCTACTGCAAAGTTACCCTTGGCCAATCTTCTTAAGAATCTTAAAGTGAAGCAGTTTAAAGACTTGAGTTTCTCAGTGAAATTAGATGAAATTTTTGACCTGTCCCACAAGTCTAAGAATAAAACATCTGTTTTGTATCATTCAGCAAATAACCGATCATCGCTAAGAAAGGCTGTTTTGAATAGACAGTGTAAGGCAGCTTTCAAAGACTTGGATGTTACAAATGTTAAAGAAATCGTTGAAGAAGGTAGCATCGTCTCAGAAAGAGGAAGCCTTATGGACGCTACAACAAGTTTACAAATAACAGGTACATACTAATTTAGTATTTTATTCCCTTTTTAAGTGCAGTAGAGGAGCAACAAAAAAGATATCTAGTGATGAACTTAACTTAACTTTATTTTTAATGCCCTATTTTATTTATCATTGCAGAGGTATTGAATCAAATAAACGACTTGACGGATATATCTACACCACCGAAAAAGAAGATCAATAAGACAATGTCGAGAAATCAGGAAACATTGAATGAGACCACTGAATTGATGAATAACGTACTAAAATTGTCAATTAACACAGATAATACTGTAAAGTTCAAACATATTTGGAATATATCTGTGAATTCCAGTGATTCTAATATTGAGGACACTACACAAGGTTCAGATGTTACTCAGCCATCGAATATCACCACCTTGGAACGAATCAACGATTTAGAGTTTGTAGAAAACAAGTTGAATGAACTTAAAATACTACAAATGGAAACTAGTCTATAAAATCATTATTTTTGTGGTTAATAGTAAGTAGGTATTGGGAATAAGGTAAAAAAATATACAACAATGAATTTTATGGATAATTTTTAAGCGTAAACAAGTAAAAAATAAGCCGTCCAAATGATTTATATTGTTTAACGTATTCTTTAACTTTTAAGAATCAAGGTGAAATAGATAATATCTTTATTAATGTATCATTGTATTTTGTATTTAAAAATAAATCGTTTACCCGCTAAAATTGTTGTATTTATTGTATTGTAATGTATTGTACATTTCCTTCATGTAGGAGACATTTTTCAGATTAGAATATATCCAGACATTTTATGATTTACCATTAACGAGCATATACTGTCCATAACGTCTTAAAGTGTAAAATATGTGTCTTCTAATGAGGTGCTGGTGTCATCCGTAAATCATTGGGTGTCGGTAACATTAGACGATTGGGAAGCTGACCCTCTCCCGCTGCGACCAATCAAATTTGATTTGATAGATATGATACATATTATATGCTTTGGTGTCTGATGACGTTCCTCCAGCTTTCATGAAAAGTTCTAATTTTATATAATACATATTTCATAAAAGAACCTATCTACTTTTATCTCAAAATATGTAACTACGCCACAATGGGGTGACGTCAGTGATGTGCCACCTGATGGGCAATGCTACCCACGGACAAGTATGTTGTACCTATGGAGTATAAATTCCTACATTGATATCGATTACTTTTAATTATTGTTTAAATAAAATAATTTTCCCAATTAAGATTCTCATTTGTTGTTTATTGAGCTCTTTACTAGGTATCACCTTTATACTACAGGAAGTCATAAAAAGTAATTTTAAGTGACTTTTACGAGTAGGTATACCTACCGCGCATACGGTAGGTACGTAGGAACGGTAAGGCATGAATAGGATATCCAGACACAAGAACCAATTAAAACATACGAGTACAATCCTTATTGGAAGAACTCCAAGATCTCTAAATAAAATAAATATCCTGTAATGAGATTAATACATATAAAGATATTTTCAATACAATAAAAACGTAACACGATTCTCTTTGTTTATTAGCAATAGTCTTAAGCTATAAAACGTTTAAGATAGGTGTCCATTAGAACAAACGTGGAAAAGCTCTGCAATCGCAATTAAGCGGAATCGTTTCACAGCACTCTATTTAAAGATAGCCCTGAAACTAAATCCTATCAATTAAAGTGCATACTGCATACATATAATATTAGAAGTCTGTTCCTTAGGGACCACGCATGCGTATTACAGGGTCCGAAGTAAGTATAAAAGCTGGGACTTTTCAAACGACGGCATCATTCCCTCTACAATTCGGTTGGTCTAGACAAGTTCGTTTCACTGTATAACCGTGAAAGTTATTATAGTTTGTGATCCTAATTTTTCACGGTGAGTTACCAATAATTTAATTTCTTCCTTGTATTTCTACTTTTTTTTAACGTTAAAGTCGATATTTACAAAGTTTTTAGGAGTTTACGTTGACGTTCTTAAACTTTTCTTACTTCCAGTACGAAAAAGTTGATTAAAAAATATTTTGAACATTGCGAGTCTTAAAAAGATAGAGAGATTAAAAATAAGTCATTGTTATAAAAATACCTAAATAATAATGCGTACATTACCTATAACATTTCAGTGATTTAAAATATATGTTTTTTTAATTTTAATTAGATGGGCGTTTTAATTTTTTATCTTCTAATTTTCTAAAATTAGGCAGGATTCCAAATTTAAAATCAATTGAAAATAATTACTTATGCAAAAGTCGTATTCTTAATTTTATTAGATTTTCGATTTACTCGATGTTTGTTGGTTGTAGATACAAATTGTGTTTACCTACTCGTATAATATCTGCCGACTTTCCACAAATTAGGAATAAACACAGCGAATTAATTTTATAATTAGGAATCTACATTTGAAAGCTGTACCTCTTCTTCGTTCACTGTAAGTGCTCAACAATATTAATTGAACTGTCAAAGTAATGTACATTTAAATACCTACTGAACAACGAAAATAAATGTAGAAGCTTGTAGGTATGTACCTACGATAACACCTGAGTCTCGACTGAAGTCTGAGCCAAGCTCTGCAAAGTTTAATTCGCGTCTGTACATATTCATTGTACATTCATAACGTAATTTCTTCGGCTTGAAGTTATTCATTAAAAGGCTTTTATGGTCTTTATTTAGATGCGCAGAATATCGAGGAAATACCATCCGAGGCGTCGAACACGCTTTCTGCTGGGCGCCACAATAGTTCTGGCGTTATCCACTTACATTAACCAAGTAAGTTCATCTCATAGGCAGTTTTAGCTGTTTTTGTTTAGTGTAGGAATGAATATTAAACCTTATTAATCTTTAATAGGTGGTTGGTTATCAAAATGATGGATTTAACCAGTGGCCAAGTATGCCAAGGAGGAATATAGCTGCTTTAGCTCGGGAAGGATATTTGCGCAGCTCCGTTAATGGATTAAAAAGAAGTATTTCAACGTTGGCTAAGAACGGACAACTGCCCACCTTTAGGGCGCCATACGATGAAACAGACAATCAGGAGCAAGATGAAGAAGAGTCTCCTGATAAAAGAAATATGGCCTCCATCGCACGCCTACGAAGCTACGCGGCAATTAAAAGGAATATCCAAGCTCTTGCTCGAGATGGACATCGTTTTGGAAGAGGCAATCAGCAAACAGATAAACGCAACATTGCTGCTTTGGCTCGGAACGGAATGATACACAAGAGGGATGAGATGATTGGCGATGAATATTTTTATCCTTTTTATCAAAATCCCGTACCACCGTTGTCTGAAATCGATGGACCATATGATTTTAATGAAATTTACGATCTGCAACAATCTATCAACCCCGATATGTTTCCGCCGTTATCCAGAGTTTCGAAACGCAGCGATGTTGGAAATTTCCCCTTTGTACCAATTCAAAGGGACAGTGATATGAATTGGAACTTAAAGAGGGGTTCTGTAGGCTTGCCCGCTCTCGGCCTTTACCGGCCAATTTACACCGACCCTAACAATAACAACAGGAACAAGCGATCTATCTATTCAATTCCTGATGTTATCGACAGAAATGATATTGACGATGATAGTTCAGATGATTATGAAGCTGAAAACGATGACAAGCGCTCAGTTGGTGAGTGTGATATTGACTTTAAAAACAGTTTATGCAATTTTATTAATATACCAAGGATCTATAGTTTGCTCATATACAGCAGTGTCATAATTTGTTAATTAAATTTTTGTTTTGCATTTAAAATTTGTTGCAGATGACGATTATGAACAACTAAATTTTGTTAAACGACATATCGGGTCCCTAGCCCGATACGGCTTACTGCCTACCTTTAGATATTCAGGTGGCAGGTACAGTCGGTCGGGCAGGGCTAGGCTGTTATTGTCTAACCAAGACTATCTACCGCCGTTCAGGTTACATAAATGTTAGACGTGGTAGCCATCGATGTGATAGTTCATGTTTAGGTTGGCAGATGTAGTGTTCTAGGGTTGTCTGTGTGTTTTAGTGCTTCTGTGCAATGATTTGCATATATTGATTTTGTGTTGAAGATCTACAGCAGTTCAGGTTATATAAATGTTAGTCGTGGTAGACATCAATTAGGTTGCAGATATAGATCTGCGATAGGGTTTTCTGTGTTTCTAGTGCTTCTGATTCTTGACTCGTCAAAAGCATGCCTTCTTTTAGTGCACTTCACTGTTGCATAGCGTGTAGGTCTCTGTCAATTATCTCAGTTCAATTAATTGAAGCACAATTTTTTGTGTCAATTGTTTGAAGATTAACGAATGGACAATTGGTGTTAAAAGATTAGGCGCATGGAGTCTACTTTTTTCGTTTGATGCTTTATAGAAATTAGATTATTTTTATGAAATTTTTCTGCTGTTTCCTGTTTTCTTCAATGGTTTGTTTGAAAATATTGAATTATCGATCTATAAATCGAGGTGTCTATCTGCAACCAGTGTTTGACTATTGACTTGATCGTTAGCATAGGCGCAATCGCCTTAAACAAAAATAAAAAATAGCAATCTTTTTAATACTTATTATTTATTTACAGGAAGTATTCCTCTGACGAGAATGTCCAAACTAGGTGAGTAATTTCATAATTACCTACGTACTTCTTTATTACATTATTACATTAGGTTCCTGAATAGGTGTAAAAACAATAGGCGACATTAAATAGTCATATAGAAACCTCTAGTAATGGAAGTAACCGACAAACTCTACAACTTTCCGCAGGAACTGTGATAGCGTATTCTATTACAAAGCTATAGTATCTACTTTTATTGTTTACTCGCTTTGTAACCTTTCTAGTCCATGTTAGTATGAAAGGTAGTATGGTGACTTAACTTAAATAGGTAAATCTCAGCGGCAAATATACATCTTCAGTGAAACTCAAAGACTCCTTAAACCTCTTAAAGTGAAAAAGATGTGAGAAAGTTTGTAGGACCTACTGATAACACCTGCCAGAGATTGTGAAGTTCATTTTATTTAAATTGTGTTCTACTTGTCCTAGGGAATATATCTCTGATACCGAAGATGACACACCAATCGACGCAGGCGACGACACCTACATACCGCCGCCGTCAATACCTTCTCACCCGCACCCGACAGGCAGATACTTCCACCGAGCGCTAAGCAACGAGCTGCCTCCCAGCAACACGCCGCCAATACCGCCACCACTCACCCTCTCCAACTACGAAGCCATGACGAGAAACCGCTGGCAGCCGCAGGAACAGAACAGATATTACTTCAGGTCGTCGAAAGTGCCCCATCATACGTCAGGGAAGAGATACCTGCTCCTACCCGCGGTCGATAACGCCATACGTAAAAGCTACCGCAACAGCAGTCTACCGAGCCGTCGTAAGAACCTGTAGCTGTGCTCCTGTACGCGAGGTCGTACGTCACCCGACTCGCTGGACGGCAGGCTGTAGACCTTCCTGATGATAACATACGGCAATCGTCCAATTAGAAGACACTTCATTCGTATCCGTATTCTTGCCATTGAGAAACCAATGTTCTCTTTATAATGGACCTAAACATTAACGTAGACAATAAATACCTACTAAATACTCTTAAATTATAGTTCTTGTAATTCTTATTAAACGTTGTAATTAATATTTCAAGTACGATAATTCAACAATAGGCTATAACGTAAAATAAAACGGATCTTATTTTTAAGAAACGACCTGGCCTGACTATGTGTAACAGATAAAATTTATCATTGATTGTATTTTGAGATAGATATTAAGATTATTACGTTGTCAATCGCAAATACTAATAAGTAAATGTGT
>DWOF01000206.1:0-12107 GCA_018250795.1 Clito sp. Burns02 | reverse complement strand
GTTAGGTATACGTAAATTGAGAAATTTATATTACGATACATATAATTCATTGTCTACGCTAGGTCTATTACAACCATCAAGGATTAATAGTTAAGTAGAAGTAGATATTCAATAAATTACGATATACGATTTCAGATAGTTTTAACATAGTCATATATACGATGGAACAGAAAAAATCTAGAGCCTAACGCTGAATGTACGAGTATAAAAGTTCAAATTATGGCCATAAACGTAGGTACAAGAAGAAGTGAACATCTTATAAGTATGTATTTTAAACTGGGAATATATACTTATTAATATTATCTAAAGAATCATTAATTACAAAGCTATGCTACGTACCACATATAAAATTTCTGCAAATGCAAGTACATACATGTAAGTTAAGCAATATTAGATAATGTTGTATTGTACTCGTATTGGGGGTACCTATTTGTAAGTGCGTTGTACATATTTTATTTATCTACTTTTACAGCAAATATGTACGACGTACCTTGATATGTAGTACTAAAACGTCAGTAAGTAATTTTGTCTGTATCTTACGGAATCTATTTATTTGAAACAATTTCTTAAATGTGTTTCTAAATACGTTCTATATTGATATCGTACTTATCAAACGCAAAATTCAGTTGCGTTGTTGTAACAACGTCAGAAATCGGATTATTAATAAAGAGATTCTTGGCCAGAGTTATGTTACATTAATATTTATGACACACGTCTACAATAATACATAAAAGCATGTTTTAAGCTCCTTTTTGTATCATTACCCTAAGACTCGATCAGTTATATTGAAATCTATTACAAAAAGTTCTCATACCACAAACATTCTCATCGACCATTACCATGCCACTGTTGAGCATCCTCTCCTTGCAGTGATGAGAATATGCACAAACGTAAAATTGTTTATAAATTGGGCTCGGGCTTAATCCTTTTTTTTTTGCTTCTTTACTGGTCATTTATTAACGTATATCTACAAATATCTTGAAATATCTAGGGACTCTTACTATAGTTATTTAAAAATGCCTTTTGTTCAAAAAGTCTTGTAGGCCTCCTCAAATGTAGTAAAAGTAGATACTTTGAGGTTTGAAGAAAAACTGTGCGGCCATTAGCAACGATAGAGCAATACTCAGGGCCCAAAGGTTTATATCATTATCATATTATTGCTCTGAATAAATCTATAAAAATAATATCTTATGCAATTTGTACTTGCTAAGTAAATTTATATAATGCAATGCGATCGTCACATAGGCCTATATAATCATCACAATCAATCTACACACTGAGAAATGCAAAAAAAGTGTAAAATACATACGAGTAATTACACTGATTAATATCGATCAACAATATCAACATCTTGTCATATTCCGCAAAATTAGATATAGCAACGAATAGAGACTCATCATTCGCGAAAAAGGACAAGGTGAAGCGACACGTGAGGGGGCAATTGCAGCAGTTGGTGCCAGCACATCACTACTGGGGACGAGGGGAAGCCGTCGGGAGCGCTAGTAATCTTCACGGCGCTCCGGCGACGGCTCCCTGGATCAGTCGGGCGACTCGTCGGCGGCGAGCGAGGTGGCGGGGAACAGCGGGTACCAGCCGTAGGTGCGCTGCGGCAGCGTCAGCTTGTCGAGCGAGATCTCCGCGCCGCCCAGCGCCAGGTTGTGCTCAAATCCGCCGCATCGCTGCCACAACATCACCACCAGGGTGCGACCGAGAGCTTCGCTTGCCTATGAAATACAATTTAACAAATTAGTTTCAAAGACTTATAAAAGACTTAAACACAGTTGTCTACATGACATATTTTTATGCCTAACGAACCTGATATTTAAGCGTCTGCTTGAAGTGTGGCTCGGTAGTGCGGCGGATGACGCGCGTCTTTCGTTTGTGCAGCCATTTGTCGCCGTCGCGTAAGTAGCACTTTACGTAAGAATCTGGTACCTCGCCGTTCACGCCGTACACTCGCCGTGCATGTGACACCTATTAACCGTGACGAAATTATGTGTCAATTATATTTAACTTTACTAAACGAGAGCTCGCTAACATTATCGTGTAACAATTTGGTGTGCGTGTGTGACTGACCTCGAGCTCGAGCTGTCCCTTGATCATGATGATGCTGATGTTGATCTCCGCGTGCAGGGGCGGCAGGTGCGCGTTGCGCGGGGGCAGCTGCCCGGGGCCGAGCGGCACCTCACCGTCGTCCTCCAGCCCCTCGCAGGCGCCCGCCGCCGGCACCGCCGCCCACATGCTGCCCTTGCGCCCCGTCGCCGTGCCTGCCACAACACCCGCTACCCACTACCCGCGCGACACCCACTACCGCTCACACCTCTCTAATCTAATTCTTAAGTTAAATCTCATTTGTATCCAATTGTTACTATAAACGAGATATTCAGTTGCTAAAATATTTAATTGCTTAAAAAGATCTAGTAAGATTAACGACATTAGTAATTGCTATAGTATGTCAAGAAACAAACACATAGTTAAGTGGAATATTGAAACTACGTTAATAAAACACTACACTCTTAGAACATTGTTATTTACTTTTATTACAAAATTGAATAATAAACAATTATGAAAAGAGGTAAAGTGAGCGGTTGCGGGCATAACATAACATTTATTCATAGAAACTACGTTGGAGTGGAGTCTAAAACCGTTTATCGCTTTAACACACAGGTAGTACGTCAAAAAGTAACATTAACTAAAAGGGAAACAAAAAGAGAAAAAAACATTCAAACGAACACCGAAATAAAAGTTACATAAAGTAAGCACGTCAAACAGCTTCGTGACAACGTTATAAGTACAATTTGTTTAACATAGATTCCAATCGATTTGACCTAAACACATAAATGAAAGAAGAAGCATTTCCACGTGTGCAGCCAAAAGTGTAGTTGAGACTCTAATAGTTGCTTTAAGCATTTTCCAACTTATGGTTTAAGCATTCCGTGTTATGAACAGCCATAAGTCACAGGTTGGTAAGATCGTGTCTCAGTAACTAGCGAGGCCACCGCCGCGTAGCACGCTACGCCGTTCGACCGCGACTACAGCGGTGACGCCTACGAAACAGTTATTCCAAGATCAGGAAAATTTAATGAAACGTAAGTAAATCTGTGTTATGTACGGTAATCTACGGCCTAGTAAAGTAATATGTACAAGAAATCTAATAGAATGCGCATCGTAACAATGAGTGACATTCGCAAAGGTAATGAAGTCCAAGACATCCTAGGCGACACAATGCCATTGAAATGAACGTAGACGGGCAGCCGAACAGACGGAACACAGAGACAGATGAAGTGAGCGTGATCGCCCCCGGACGGGCATGCGTCAGGACAGTACAGAACAGATAGTGAAGTGATGAGAAGCGTCGGGCGCAGCCACATTCAACGGTGCGTGCGCGCGGCCGTCGCGCAAGCGATGTATGACCCATGCTACTACGTGGCCTAGGATCCGTATTCTGTTCGCAACTCTAGTACCGATCGGTCTCGAAATTATACTTCGGAAACGTTTATGCACGTTAGCAAAGCAGAATCGGAGGATGCGATCGACACCGAAACCAGCAAGCAAACTAGGGTATCCGTCGGCCTTCGGACGTCACAAGGGATCGTGTACACCAACGCCGCGCACGGACAACCTGTCAGGGGAGGTCGCGCGGGCGCGGGCACGTGCGGTCGCTTACCGAGGTTCTAACGGTCCGTCGCTGCTGACCAGACAAGCAACAATAGAACAAGTCAGTACCCGCAATGTTCGTACATTTTATTGTTGTGGTGGGACAGTAGACGCTTTAACAAATTGTACAATTACTTTTGGAGGTGATTGGTGGGTGACTAAGGCAATTTTGAGTGTCTGGCAGGGATCATAACTAAACCTAAAATGCTTAGGCATCTGTTGCCAGGCTAGCGTGATAATATTTACGAATTAGTGACAAAAAGGTTTATTATACGTTGCAATACCTACATTTTTTGTGACCAGCTAAGGACAAATAGGTGTGAAGAAACAACATACACTGTTTTGGAATTATACATGTAGCACATGAACTTGCAGCCTCGTTTGTATCAGTCCTTGAAATAATTTCAGTATTCCTTTCCCTACTTTCCATATTCTGAATTATTTTAAAAAACATCGAATTTACAAAAATCGATATTCAAAATAATAAAATGTCATTACCTAATACCCTTCTGTAAGTAAGAAATAATAAGTATAAATTCTATTGTAAACATTAGCGTGTGTTTACTGTGAGAACGTGGAATATTTCCTAAATAATAAAGTCAAGAGAAGATCATTAGTACTCACAGTTAACACATGGTCAGGTCATATTTGAATGTCACATGTCATGCGCGAGCGACAACGTTCGCGAGTTTCCATCGATAGTTTAACATGGAGTCGCTCAAGCAGGACATGTGATGTGGGTACAGACACACAAGAAGAGGTGGCGTAAGCGGAAGCGGAATTACTCACGCCTGGCGGTGGAGCCGGAGAGCGAGAGCGTGCGGCCGAGCTCTCCTTTGACGGCGCGCAGCGAGCGCAGGATGTCGTCGGGGTCGCGGCGCACGCACGACGAGCGCCGCCGCTCACTGCGCCGCGGACCCACCACGGCGCTCTCGTGCACGCCGTCTGACAATCACAAACACAAACTTAAGGCAATACTCGCTCTTGACCATTGATTGACTTTTCAAAGTAAAAATAAAAATAAGTAAAAACATTTGATATGGTAACTTTACCTTTGTCTTGTTGTTGGAATGAAGATCGTCGGGAACCTGGCAAGGAGCGTGAGAAATCCTTGCCAAGTTGGTAGACTTCCACCTCCAAGGTCTCGGACTGCGAAGAGCCACGGCGGGAGCCGGCCACCCACGCGTGGTCAGGGTGCAGCAACGAGGCGCACTCGCCAATAGAATCCATATCATCTGTTCACAACAAGATTTATGCTTGTAACAAAAATTTTAGAAGACTTTACAATGTCTTTAAGAATACTTATTTTGAAGTTTTGAAGGCTTACCGGAAACGGAGCGTTGCGAAGCGAAGTCACCGCGACGTAATGCGCGTGCGCCGGTGAGCGAGCCGCGCGGCGACGCGTTGGCCGACCGCGTGCCACGCTCCTCCAGCGTCCACCACACTGCACGCTCCTCCGCGAACGCCTTCTCTACTTCCATCTGAATAGTAAAACAAGGTTACTGTAAATTTAAACTATAAAGTACTCATGTTCTTGATACAAATTGGTATTTTTGTGATGAACATTATACTGAGGTAAGAAAAAAATGAACTTACGGTACATTCACCGATAAGTACAGGGTCTATACCCGGACAGGCATCCCACAGAGTCAGTTCTAGCGCTCGTCCAGCTAACAGATCTGCCGTTAAGCCGCCGAAGCCCAGGGTCGCATTCCATACTGGACTGCATGATGCAGAGGCTGGATCTGTTTCCACTGGTGGACAACTTTCACTGGAAATTTAGAAGGTTAAATAAATTACACAGCTACAGTTACAGATAGCAGTAAAACGCTAATTTCTAATTCATTAGGTAAGTCGTGTGCTACGACTGCTACGACGCTACGAAATGCCTACGAAAGCATTCTCTTCTTTATTTATATTATTTATTTATGAAGAAAATGAGCAGTAAATGCCTAATACAAAAATAAGAAATTTCATTGTTGCGAAGTTTTCTTGTTTTAAGACAAGAAATTTTTAAGAGCTTATTCAAGAATGTGGTTGGTATAAAAGGAATAACTCACAGTGAGGGCAAAAGACGTATCCTGGCGAAAGCTTCAGGCTCGTCTCCATAGCCTAGAGTGTGGTCGCGTGGAGGAAGGTCATCAGCTGCGATGAGCACCACCACTAATTTGCGTATGTCGCTCTCGAACCACACCTGCAGCTGCGCACGCGCTGGCGGACGTTCGCGATAGCGCTCCGCACGATCTTGCTCCTATATTCATAAAACCGAGTTTGAGCTTGCATTCTACCAAATATAAATAAAAAATATATCGTATATAATTTGACCCCAGTTTTTTTAGCATTCTTTGTACAATTCATAAGATTCCATGGTAATGTATAAATCTGAAGTCATATCGTATACGATTTGTTTTAGGTGGAACAGTTCTATAAAATTATAATTGCGAAGGATATCTTCAAATGAAAAATAAAACGGAAGATCAAAATGAAAATAATCGAAACTGTCTCATGACCTTTATTAAGAATCTAAATCATTCGTATTTTTGGGGAATGCATCATCGTATCGTAACATGCAGCAACGATCAGCTATTGAATTCTTCATCAGCAAGATATCGAAAATCCGATTCCATTGTGTGCGACCATAGCAATGCATTCATACCGCCATCGATGTGGGTGGAATAGTTATATATTATTCTCTTCGGTTGCAAAATATTTAATCGAAACAGCATGCTTCGGGCTGAGGCGTTTCTATTCAAACATAAATGAGTAGTCTGACGCTTTCGTTCGCCATGCAGAAAGCTGTATCATGCTGATACCGGATAAAGCCGAATGTATCTGTAGGTTCATGAATAGCCCAAACAAAACGTTATTGGTATAATGTCTAAAGGGATGAATAGTTCCTCTCCTACGACTAAGGGTTCAACTAAGTTATTATATGTAAGTAAAATTTTGTTGAAGAAGGTACTTTATGCTTTTAAACATCTAAATAAGTTAGAATGTGAAATCTATTGTATTGGTGTTACTAAAATATCGTAATCATGACAAATCTAAGGTCTACAATATGGACGTACGTACTTAATCTTTTTTCTCTCGTTTCACTCCCAATTTACAAATTATGTACCAATGTGATTACTATAGTTACATACCTAACTGTTTATAAAATTTGGAATTTTTTGTGTGTATATGGATGATTAGATTTATTATAATACATACGTATATGAGCTAATATTTGTGATGTACAAGCGGCAATAACACACGCACACATGTGAGTTCATACAAACACAATGTAATGAATTTATGCATGTTATTATTTGTATACCAATACTGTGTCGATATTAGTAGCATTAACCACACGCAAACGCTTCGGATCGAATTTGGTGCTCTTTACTATATCGGTATTCACATATCCTGAGTGTGCCAACATCATGCATATCCCAATCGGTATGTATCGGAGGCGGAACATTCAACTACTGTTATAAGGGCGGAGCGGCTATGTACATCGTGTAGTTTAATGGCGGTCGCATCACGAAACAGAAGCGTCGGTGTTCGCCTGTCGCTCAAGGTGTTTGCGGTCCGGCAGATGCGGTGCTGCCACCACTGGAAGCTCCTACGAGACTAGTCGTTACGAGCGTCTCTCGATACAATGTGCGGCATACACTACGCTAAATCAACAGCAAGACTCGGTAACAGACACTCGATGCGTAACAGATGAGACGGTACAAACGGGAGTGTGGCGTTGCGCGCCCGCTGGCGACCAATGCCGGTCACTGGTGCGCTCACCTCGCCTCGTGCTTCCTTAGAGCGGCCTACGTCTTGTGCCGTGGCCGTGGTTGCTGCCTGACGCTTGTTTTGGTGTAGATTCATTTATTCACTTGTGTTTTTCAGTTACGGTTTGTGAGTGAACTGATAGTGTCGCATTTAATCTAGCACGGTTGTACAGTAAGAGGCAGAGTATCTTTTTGTTTGTTTTGTAAGCTGAAAGCAGCAACAAATCTAGATTCACTACACCCTTAACCTGTCTACGGACAGATACTCTATTCATCCACGTATATCCTAGAGTATTATTCGATATCGGGATAAATTCCTAGACTCTACCATCGAACACTAAAGTTTTGGTCCACAGCTTGTACACACTTACTGATCAAATTTTGTTTCGTCAAATTTCATATTTTGCTGATTATTCCCTAAAATCGTACTCCGCCCGGCGCCATTGGCGAGATTATGAAATTGGTCAGGTGATAGAAAAAATAAAAATCTGAAAATAAGTAGGTAGTATTTTTTCACAAACTTCACTTAGGGTAAATATATAAACGATAACGTATAACGATAGGTAACAAATAAATTTAAAATAGAAGTAATTAAGAGTATATATATTTTAGGTAAACAAACAGAGTATTCCTCTTATAGTATAGTAAAAGGTTAACAAATTTTAATGTACACCTACGATCATAAATAGAAACACTATCTTAGAACTAGTCTAACTTTGGAGAAGTCCGACTGATTAGTGCTACATTATCACAGCAGATCAACGGAGACCAGCTCTGGTAAAATTGTTTTTCGTCCAACGTTATCGATAACCTTATACTTAAGTAACAAACAAAAAAATCATAATTCAATAAACTACACATACAGTTGGACGAAAAACAAACTGGTGAGAGCTGCAGTGATCGCGCTCCGTCGCGACCTCACGTGAACGGGATGGCATGGTCCATGGAAGAAACATTAAATCAACAAACATTATTTACCTTAAGGTAATAATTCAACACTATAATTCATAGAGATTGTTTACTTACTATTCGGTTATTGGATTACCTTTCATAATTTTACTGGAAATAAAAGGAGCAAATTGTTAAACAGTTGAAACGAAACGTGTTAACAGAATATGAAGGTCTAGCTAAGTGAAACGGAGTTCAAAATGTTTGTTATCACTATAAGATACATTAGTAGGCAAAGATGATCCAATAACAATTTAATAATAATAAGTTCGTTCGTTAAATCACACCAATATCATCTGAGTGACCCGAGAAGCGCAGACGAGTAGGCACCGAGTGACAGTCTCTACTAGAGTTCCTGAAGAAACGATTGGAGCTTGTGGCTCAACGTCTCATGGGTTCACAACACGTTTACAATTAAAGCCTATATGGGTATTATACCGGGGTTTTCGGCAATTTCCGTCGAGTCGGCGACGACGGCGATTTATCCGTATCGGGTTCTGTAAACCAAAACATACTTTATTACGTTTACAAGCTTATATCCAGTTATATCATTTTTATCGCTTATTTAAAGCACGTTATTTTTCTATTTATTGTAAGATATATCGTACCATACAGTGCGTGGTGGTGGTGCGGCGAGTGCGCGGCGGCGGGCGGCGGCGGGTCGTCGAGCTGCGGCGCGGGCTCCACCAGCAGCTCCACGCTGTCGCCGCCGCGCTCCAGCACCGCGCACACCTCCTCGAAGCTGCGCTCCGTCAGCGGCACCCCGCCCCACTCCAACACCTACAACACAAACGATCACTCACGCTTCAATAAATCTTACGCCAATATAAACAGTACCTACATTGAATGATTTTTTTTAGACATCTCTTCTCAAACAATAGTATGTAATGTTGTATCGGTCACGTACCTTATCACCTTGCTGCAACCCAGCTAAGTCAGCTGGGCCGCCAGGAACCGTCCACACGATGACCGCTTCGCGGCGGCCGCTGAGGTCCGGCTTGCCTCCCACTACGCGCATTCCGAAACCGCGGGCTAGAAATTATTTAAAACAAATCGTAATTACATAGCTACATTATGTCTTTAAGTAATACCGTAGGGTGTATGTTTTCGTCAAAATTATTGTCACCTGAGCTCACGTCTCCTATCTGATGCAGGTCACAGACCAATCTTAATCAGTGGTGCTAGGATTAAACATATGATTTAAATTACTAACATCGATGTCCTTTGTCGTTGGGGTCGCGTCGTAAGGCCACGCGTCGCGGCGCGCGATCGTCGACGTCGTGTATGACAATCTTGATGGCCTCAGCGTCGACGGACATTTGTCGCGCGGCGGCGGCGGCGGCCGCGGCACTCGACACGCCCTCGTCCGAGCCGCGGGACGCCAGCGCGGCCATGGCACTCAGGGCGCCTGTTCGTTGCTGCAACGCAGCTATATCCGGCCTGGACGTGGCGAATTACCATTATTATTCATGAAAGTAAATGGTGGCTTAAGTAATTAATCTTGAAATTTAATAATAATTCCAGTTAGGACGTAAATTGTTTAATTTGTCAGCAATTAATGGGAACTCAGTTTCATCAACTTTTTGTCAGAATATAAAAAAGAAGTGAATAATAAAAGTATAGGTCAAAGTGAAAAGAAAATGTTTTTAGCACAATAGCTCTAGTTATGACTGTAGCTAAGTTATTAAAGTTGACGTCGGAATTTTTAATCAAAATAGTTATTATTATACGAGTACACGAGTAGTAAAATTTTGTATACTAACAGTTGACTACCACGGCGTCTTATAGGTCGATCTTCATCCACACTGAGACCGCTTATCTGCGGAGTAGGGTCTACGGAATCCGTGTCGGTTCGATAGGAGCCTCGACGTGACGTAGCACCCGCCACTACATCTACTGCAGACGCTCTAGAGCAGTTACCGAAAATTATTGCAACAATTTATGATATACGAAAGAGACAATACGTCACTTTTTTTTTATCTGCTATAATGAGTATTTGATGCTGTACTATAATAAACACAGTGTTATGTTACCGTCGCGACATAGGCGGCGGCGCGGCAAGCGGCTGATGCACGGGCGAGCCCTGGGGCTGGTCCTCGTCGCAGGAGCGCTGGCGCGGCGCGGGCGCGCGCACCGAGCGCCGGCGGGCGGGCGCCGCCGTGCTGGGCCGCCGGGACTCCGCCGCCGGCGTCACGCTGCCGCCACCCTTTAACTGCCGCCGCGGGCAGCGTGGTTACAAACTCACACATATTATGGTGACGGTGACATATAAAGCCCTTTCAATTCTATTTACACTGATATTAGCCTGTTTGATTCCTTTATAAATATGGCCTAAGTAAGCGGAATATCTTACATAAGTACCTACCTGGTAATACGTAATCACCACAATATGAACTTCAACTCAGTAGGTAAATGATATCTGAGTAGAGATAAACATTACCTTTTCGAGTTCTTTTAGAGATGCCGGCGAGACGTCAGAGTGTCGCCTCAGTTCGGGCGAGCGCGGCGGCGCGAGGCCGGAGCCGCCGCCGCCGCTGCCGAGCCGCGCCTCGGAGTGCCGCCGCTGCAAGGCCTCCAACACCGGCACATCCAGTAGCGAGTCGGTACTATCTTGCGCTGCAGGAGGCAGCCGCGGACCCGCCTTGCGACGACACACTGAGCAGCGCCACGAAGCCTGAAACACGAGATTTATTTGATGATGAAAATGAATACCTGAAGGTACATAATATGTTTCAAGTTTCCAATGGTACACTCACGGCCTCGTCATCGCTAGCTGGCTTAGAGTAAGAGGAGCAGTCCTCGCAGACGCGGTGTTGACATCCATTGCACGTGTGGAACACCTCGCCAGGCTTCAATGCTTTCAAGCACACCCGACACGCCCCGGCCCGGGATGGGGCTTTGCCAGCCTCACTGCGTTACATTTTACACTGTTATTATTAAAACTACCAGACATTTTATGTATAGATCTTTGTAAGGAGGTTAAAAAGCAAGCGTGGGAGGTAATTTGTAAATCAATTGTTCACAAATCTCGGATAACTTCTAAGAAATGGGTCCATGTATTAAAGTCAACAAAAGGTTTTGCAAAAGTTTTCAATTGTTACTTTGTTATCGTTACAATCGCTGTTCTTGTAATTCAGTATGAAGTAAGCAAGTTATTACGGTGTTGTACAGTTAACACACTTATAGTCAAATCTTCCGATGTAGCAACAAAAGAGGTTTGTTGTAAACGTACCGTTCAGTCTTAGTAGTGGGCGGAGCCGGTGTCGGCTGCGCGGCGGGCGGCGCCGGCGCGGGCTCGGGGGCCGCGGGTTCCGCCGCTCCTGTTCTCGGCCCCAATTTTGTTACTAAACAAAAAAATAAAACAATTAATTCCATACAAAACAACTAAAGTATGCAATCGTCATTGGGGTGTTCTGCACAAAACTTTATTATAAGTTTTATATTTAACCAAAACGAAATAATTCCGCAAAGTATTATTATAAAATGCAGGAATTGTAATAAATTCATTGTTAGAAAATACCAGTCTCGGATGCAAATACCTAACAGGAATTGAAATAAGCTGGCATTGTTTGTGCCTTCCTACTTTTGATAGGAATCCGCTAACAATGCGAACGCGATGCATCCGCTTTCCGCGAGAGCCGCACTCGCGATTTCGCTATGAATTCGGAATTGCTCTTACATTCCAATCGGCTTTCAAAGGTTATGCGATACATGTATATTTATGTAGTATATTCAGTA
>DWOF01000205.1:0-12188 GCA_018250795.1 Clito sp. Burns02 | reverse complement strand
AGATCGATGTCTTTTAACGCTATAAATAAGGTTCCGGACAAACAACTACTAAGTAGCATTGTTGCTTATTTAGCGGATAATAGCTATAAACAAAGTTTTAATCCACTAATCGCTTATCAATCCGTTGTCATTTACGATTTCCTATGTTTATGTTAAAGTTAAGCAGTGATTGTATAGTGTTTAAGAATTCGGATCGATGGATCGGTAGGTCTGGGTTCAAATCCCGGCGCCTCTAATTTATTTGGCATGTCGGCATTGGTAAAGATAATAATAATGTCTTACCAAGAAGATTAAGTTATAACGCTTAAGCTTAGACGCCACCCCTTAGCGTGGCCTACTTACGAATTCTAGAATTTTAAGTTCATAGTTAATGACGTAACTTTGTCAAGCCTAATCCGAATTCGCCTTGATCTCTTATAGAATGTAAAGTGCCTAAACGGCGAGAAAATCTAGATTGTATAGGTACCTATGTCGGTAGGAATATAGGTAGCAGTAAAGTTACGTTGCTTGCAAAAAGGTAATTGTAATAAAACAATGAAAATAATCGTAAGCTTTTTTATTTTCTCATTTTCTTTGAATCGTGACCATTTTAAACGCCTATAAGAAAGCTGGTTGTTGGCAGAATCTTTGCGGCGGCTCTAATGTTGTGTATGACTGTAGTGTAGGCCTTCGCAGCGATGTGACATAGGGATTCTCGTCTCAGTTGCAGGACTCTGTCTCTATTTTGTCTTGATGCCTGTATCTCGGGATCTGAAACATATAGAATAGGTGATAGTAAGTATTCATAGGTTTATTAGCACTATGTAGCTTTTGATTACTACTTTAAAAGGGTTTGCTAACGGTTTTTTACTAGGCGTTTTCGTATTGCGTTCAAAGTTGTCTCGTAGGTATCTGGGGTCACGGTAGTGGCCCCGCCACGCCGAGCCAAAAGCGAGCGCAAACGGACTCTACCTAGACTACCTACCTTTTCTCAAAATTCATTTTACTTACCAGAGTTTAACTCCTTCTGAAATTCTGGCCCTATTGTGAGTTCAGGTACACCCAATGCCTGACAGGTGATTGTCTCCGGACCAACTTCGTAGTACTTCACTCCTTTGTCGTCGTTTCTAAAACTGTAGCTGTAAGTAGCAGTGCCCGCTACACCTGCGAAGGAAAATAGAAAATAGGATTAATTATATAAATAAGGAAAACGTTGCTATAAAAATGTTTCTAGGCGTGTAGATAAAACGTTATACATAGTTCAAATTTTGTTAACAAGATGTACCTAATAGATAAAATGGTTATCAACTTGTAAAAGTTAGCTCATAGAAGTCATAGAAAAGAATAATAAAAACATCTATTATCATGAGCCCGCAATTAATTATCGCGTTATTCGTTCATATCAGTTCTCGGACGTCACTAATTTATCTATTTAACTAAACTGTAGGTACCTAAGCTACTCGTATAAAGTTTCTGTACATACCCTAGTTAGTTTTAACGAATGGCTTTATTATACTAAAATCCTATTCTTAAAAGATAATACTCCAACTTTGGTTATATAGGGAAAGAATTTATGGCATCGTCGCAATATCTCGATATGTTAAATGAAGAAGGAAATAGGGAAGGATCCGCATCATCAGTCATCGAAATTGCCACGTATGAGCTCGTCTACAATCACTCAACTCTATCTATGACATATGAGTTGCAAACTTTTATGAATAAGTTTATTGAATAAACTTGAATGGATAAAGAATAAATGAATAGTTTTAGTACCTATATCTCTTAACTTAATTTTTTTACTGTTTTATCATTTTTACTATAGACTTTCTCCCTGTCTCTCCCCACATTACGTGAATTCGTAATCTGCCACGTTGCACCAATATGGATTGAGGATTCGCTCAGTTAATAAATATAAAACCGCATCGAAATCGGTCAATCCGTTCGAGCTCCACGATGCCACAGACAGATACACAGACACACGGACACCGGCGTCAAACTTTTAACACCCCTTTTTTGCGTCGGGGGTTAAAAAGTGATCTACTATAATTTGTAATATAGGATGTTAACATTGTTAACATAAGTGGCTTATATTCAATCACGTGGTTATGGTTAGCCACAAATGGATTCGATTTCTCGACATTTTGATTTCATATTTAGATGATTGTGGTAACGCCATTGTCACGGTCAGTACTAAGCTTTAATAATAGTCATAAATGGATTACTTTAATACATTTATAGTTGCCAAACAGTTGCGGGTTAATGCTTTTGCTATTACTTTGAAAACAGAATATAGGTACCTATTAAAGCAATGAAAAGTAGGGAAAATTTGTACTCGTACTTACTTCCTTTAAGGCCGAATGACCCTGAGAAAGATTTGGATTTCTTGGTCATTTCTACGGTAATGTCTCCGACAACGCTTAAATCGGCTTCCGTTGTCAGTACTACAGATTTTTTCTCTGTGTCCATCCTAGGAATAAAGATAGTATTCTCAATAAAAAAAATATCCACTAAAAGATAAAAATGTGTAATGTTTATTGAATTAATTAAAGTTATTTCAATTAATTCTTACTTGAAATTTGAAAACTTCTGGTCTTTTAGTCCCGTTACTTTCAAATCCTTAAAGTGGAATATCACGCCAGATTCAGGTATTTCGTAGTCAGTAGAGCTGATCACTATTGGATCTATGGCTCGTATGTCATATTCTGGTATGCCCTTGCAGGTGTGGGACAAGAATTGACCGGTAGATGTGGAAAGGCAAGCGACGTCATCCGTTCTGCATGGCGTAAGAAGAGAATCTGCAACAAAAGAATGCAATTAAATAAAAATAATTCTTGTAGTAAGTGGTAGGTAACTATCGTTATTGAATTGTAGGTAAATTTGATATTGTGTTGGTATTATGATTATGCGTTAATCATCATAGGAATACGTAAGAAGATAACATTTTATTACTCATTTATCATGTTATGTTTAATTAACCCGTTGTCTGTTGATAGAATTTTTAAACTAATTCTGTAAGGTTAAACAAAATTATACAGAAAAATGAAAGCTTATAACTTGTTACATACTTCTTATAATACCTATTAAGCTCGGTATCTTAATTTTCTTAATCTTAGAAACAGTGTCGGTTTTATCTTGTAAGCCAAAACAAAATTGTGTAAACAGAGAAAGTACCTACAGAGATAACTTTTTGCCATTTTCTTATATCTTTGTTAAAATTCATATGCCAAAGACCTTTTATCTTTGAAAACAATCGAGTCTGAGATAGCGGATGCACAATCTCCGTGTCAAAAAAGTTAAATTACAAAATTGGCAACAATTGATCAACAGCTTCGACCATAAATTTTTTTCTTTTATTACACTTGATAAAGGTTAACAGATCGTGAATTGGTATGGCAATTGTTTTGCACTCCTACCTACGACGTCAAAATAGAATTGACTTCTATTAAAGGGCATAGTAAGGCTTTTCGTGTGATTTTTTCTCCCGGTTACATCAATAATAGTATTACATATTATGAACTGCAAGTAAGGATATCTTCTAATAAAAATTGAACAACCTATTACGTACTCTGATGAGATCCAGAGAATATAAATCCCTAGCGAGATGAAAACCTGATTGATATTTTTTTCACTTTTAAGAACTAAATAGGTAGAAGAATTGAATTGAACGTGTTTTAGGTTTTTTCCACAGGTTCGCTCAAGTTTGTATTTATTTTTTTATATTATGACGTGAAGCAATTTTGACGAAATTTACTTATGAATATGTTTACCTCCTCGCACTAAATTTATCAACACACACGCGCAGACAATCGGGAGCACTTTGACACTCATGTTAACAGATCGTGGTCCAGAATCGAACTGACAATCGTTTCTAAAGCCAGATTACAATTGTTACTTTATATAGCGATTTAATATGCTTAGGTCTCTTCCAGACAGTTCACAAGTTTTCTTGCAAAATATTAGTAAGTCCGAGTGGAGTTTTTTTAAAATCTAATTATTATTAACTCATTATTTCAATTACTGCGAATTTGAACTACTAACCACTTATCTATATTACCCACTTAGTACAAATAAACAAGAGTTATTTTGTGAGTTTGATTAACGATACAAATAATAATGGCAGTGTGTAATTGTGGAACGAGCATTACAAGTAATACATATAAATAAATACAAATAAAGGAATAATTTAGATACACGGGTCATGAATTATCATTCCTCTGCAATACTTGCATGTAACTGCACATACACAAGTATAAAATTAAAAAAATGCTGTTGGATAAACACATTAATCTTACGTAAGATGTTGTTTTATTTAATGACACTGTTTGTCGATCAAAGTTAATGTTAGAGTTTGTACGTTAAATAGTTCTTATGCTCTTAAGCATTAATTTTTTTAACTACATACTTTTTTTTCTATAATGTACCTAGGTACCTACATTATTGAATAAATGCATAATAGAGGTTTAGATAAAAGGTCTCAGGAACTGCTCCGATTTTGATGATTATTTAAGTTTTTTTTTCCTTATTCAAGTAGGTACCTACGTGTAATATTTCCTCTACCTCTAGTATTTATCAATAAGAAAACATTTTATTGTAATTTTTATCAGGTAACAAAGGTCGCTTAAAAATAAATAGGTCGGCGATAGTACTAGCTCTACCTACTCGCAAAGAAATTTATTAAGTTTTATAATGTAGAAATATGTGTCCCGCGAATAAATATCTTCTGTCCTTATTTCTTTTTATTCTGATTCTCATTTTACTCTGATAACCGAAAACTGATCGGATTGTGCCTCGAACTCATTCATACTTGTTACGTGAGATCTTCCTACTGGAAATCGCAATACATTGGTAACAAGTGACGCAGAAGAGGGGTAACTATAAATGTCGCGACGGAACCCTCTTAGCTTGTTGAAACGTTTTATGGTCCATAAATCTTAACGGAACGCTCGCTAAATCCCCGCTTGGTCACTTCTTGAAAACTTGAATTTGTTATACTCGTAGTAACCTGAAATAAGAGATATTTACCCAACACCCGTTAAATAATAAACTGCCAAAGTAAGTACGTGATAAGCGCAAACTTTTATTATCGTTAGTTTATAAATTAATAAAAGCATTATTATGAAAACTTTGTGACTTCTAACAAATTTTTTGATGTCTAATTAATTTTAATAGTAGTAGATAAAGGTTATCAATTAACTAGGTACAATTCAACATTGTTTATTTAATGTGATATAACATTATTTACATTAGAATGAAGATCTGTATAATGTTTTAGTAAAATTTTATCAAACGTCGACTGCGCCTATTAGGAAAACTACCTATAAAAACTAAATAGGTACGACTACTTTAATAAAACAATTTTTAAGTTGACTTGAAGTATTTTATACTGAATCTAGTTTCTTAAATTCAGAAATACAAAGGTTAATTTTCCGTGTTAACCTCACGTATCGTATATGCCGGAAGTGTTTAGCGGTAGGCGTGCGCTGAATGAAGAATTCAACTGTCGTCGCTTAGCAAAGTGCATTAGGTAGGTAGGTACCTACGAAGCGTACATTTTCAACTTTTGGGAACATTTTCGCAAATCGAGTCTTATAGTCAAATTTTAGAAAGAAAGAAAGAAAGATTTTCCTTAAAACACGTGTATTGAAATCAAATGTGTAGGTAGATAAAAGAGGCGAATTCCTCCTTTTTTCTGTAATAATAATGCTTTAAAATGAACGCTCTAAATATGAAGTTAAGATTGCTTTGATTTTATGTCATTTATTAATCACAGGACTCTTTTGCACAATTTCTCCACATTAACCACTGTACATTAATTTTTATGAAACATTTTTGCAAGTAACGAAAATTCCATTAATCGCCGCTCCACCGATCCTTAAAGACGCATTAATCCTCTCTTTTTGATATCTTTCCTTTTTGGATTTCTTGCAACCTTTTTTGTATACGGCAATCATTATCACATTAGAGATTATTCTTATATATTAGTAATTTGCGGGGTTTTTTCAAACCTGTTAATATATTCCTTCATACATAAAGCATATTTTGATGAAAGTTTACAAATAAATTATTAGGTTCCTTGGCTTTTTTCAATTCACTGCTGGAAAAAAGCCTAAACAATAAATAATAAACATCTTGAGTAATTTTACTTTGATGTTTGCCTAAATGTAATTAATTTTATCAATAATGGTTTGATAGCAGAAATCTCATCAACTGATAGCACTATGAGTATTAATACTCCGTTTCCGCTTGCAGCTAAATTTAGTTAATTGTTCTTACTCAGAAACTCGGTTCCTGGCAACCATGTCATCTCTAAGCAACAAGCTTTGATGTCCTCCCTTTTGTAACAAGACCTATTTCAAATACAGTCTCCCTTGTATTTCAAACTAATTAAATTTAAAAACAGAATTTGACACATATTTACATAAACCTTACTAAGTGAAATGAGAATCTACATAGGAAATAGCAGAAAATTTTCGAATTTTTAGCGATCGTTTATCAACTTCCACAGATTTCAGGAAGCCAGAGCAAACTGCGGAAAAATGTCTATATCAGAAGGTTTTCCCTAGAGATATTTAACAAGATTTTCACTTGACTCAAAATTCAGGGTGTAGGTAATAAATGACTACTTTTAGGAATGACTTTGACTCCATAAACATTCCGTTCAACCTCGTCCCTCTGATCGTAAATTTTTTACGCTCCGTAGAAGATAAATTGGACTAACAAAAATTGTAAGAATTTGTCCTTACGTTACGCGACATGCCAATTTGCTAAATAGGATAATTAGCGACTCCGTTGCGTACTTTTTTCTATTCAACCGATCGAGATAAAAAAATTAGAATAATTAAATAAAATATTAGTCCTAAAATGTTGTCTACTGTAAAGTGTTCCCCAAATTAAGGCACAAAGAAGAAAGCACAAAGAAAGCTTTCATAATTCTCTTTGTATTTTGAGCTCATTTACGTAGTATTCTACTAAACACCGAGGCGTGAATGTTCTTGTAACTACTTTGTTTCATTTTCTTACATCTGGCTGTGTTTGAAGAAAATTTTAAAAGTTCTAATTGGCGTGTGAAGTCCGAGAAAAACCTTTCTTCAATTTTACACTTAGAGATATACATTGTGTCTAAGCATCTAGGTATTCTAGATTAAAAGTTACCTGATAAAATATCCTTATAATGGCTTTAAACTTAAAGTCCGTCTAATACAATTATTCACGTTTCCATTTTATCACGCCTTCTAAAGGATTTTCACCGTCTGCTACTCTTTAATAAATTTGGTGCACAATGCGAAGAAAACTGGAACAAGACATTACTTTTTCACAAACTCCTGCAATTTCCAGGCATCGCTGAAACCTTCGTAGTAAAGACTGGTAAAGTCAAACTTTATTTCACAAGCAAACTGCAGAACTATGTCACTTTCATACTCTTAGATATCTAGATAATCTATACTTAACCGTTAATACTTTATTAGCTTCTAAAATATTGTATACCTACCTAATATAAATTCTGTCATCCGAATAGTGAATGCTTGACTAAGTAGATTTAACTTAGTCGATATTTCATTTAAAAATATGAAAAAGATATCATATTGAAATTTAAAAACTTTTTCGCTTAAAATGGATTAATAGTTTTTATTCCAGCTGAAAATTTAATATTGTCAAAGGCATTTATATTTCTGGCATGACGATAATCGTTCCAAGTAATTACCAGTCGTTAGCATATTAACGGTACTTTTGATGACCTCTAAACAAGCCCTTCTTAATTGCCAATTTCAATTTGGAGGATATTAAATTGAATTAAGAAAAGTTATGCGACGATTTTATATTTTCGCTTAAAAATAATTCCAATGCCTGGATGTCTTATAAATAGTTAGAACGCCCACGTCTTAAGGTCTAAAAATAAGATTCAATTTATCTGGTGTCTCGAGTATCCGATGGAGCATAGAATAGTCGAGCCGTAACTCTAAAATTGAAGATACATTATTTAAAGTTACAGGAACAAAATTACAGTAGGTACATATCCATTCTTTATAGGTATTTTATACCCCTATTGATATTTCTATAGTGAAGCGATACCAGCGTAACAGTACGATTTGCGAAGAGCTTCAAAATGCAGATCACGTCTCTTATAAAGCAGGTTAGGGGTCTGATAAACTGAATGAAATTTATCCTTAGGACATCCAAGGTGGGTATATCCATTATTTAGTCTCCTTTTAAGACATTCGATTTAGATCGAGCTACCTTGACGTGGTCTGATATAGGTAGGTAAGTACATCTTTAATTTTAAGCACAGAAACATTTGGTCGGTAGTTTCTTCAAACAACTTTGAAGTCATTTCATTCGACAGCTGTTTTGATAAAGGTCCAAGTATTGATCTATAAAAGGCATCAGAATATTGCAAGCCAATTCGCTTAATGGTCAAGGGTTCTCTTTCAGAGTTGCCAGCATTGAATCTGTTATTGAGTGCTTTCCATTACTCAATGGGTAGGTATTGGGCTGACTTTTGTTATGCTCGTTTTTTGTTACCTCCAATTCGAATAATTACATAGTGCGCACATAGCTTGTGTACCTATCTCGAAACAAAGTTAAGCAACCCATAGGGCGGTCAGTAGTTGGATTGGTCAGACCACTGATGGTATATTATCATACATACGAGCTTTAGAAGCACGTATTGTACTTGAATCGCATTATAGTCCTAGTTTTAAAACATAAGACACAGGTTGTACAGTTGAAGTTATTGCCTCTAATCTGTAGTCTTGAGGGGACCATTTAAAGGATTGTCGTAGCCCAAAATGATTCATGGCAGGTCTTTATCAGCACCATCTGGTCTTTACATAAAACATTTCTGCCTTGGAATGTAATCTTACTAGGCCACAATGCTTACCCAATATTTCATAATTTTATAATGGCATTTTCTGCAAGCATAGCACTCTGGGGACAAAACAAGGAAACCAAATACCAAGGAATTAACGCCGCGGTGTTACGTACCGTTTTAATGAGCTCAAAATATACAGAGAATTAGAAAGCTTTCATCGTAGACTCCCAAGTTCCATGAAGCTTTTATTGTGGAAAATAAATTTAATGAACCCTCATTTGTAACAAGAACTCGCAAATTTGTACATCATGAGTTTAACCACTTTTTAAAAGCAATTTAGTAGGAACTTAGATTTAAATTTATCAGTATTCTTATAAACTCCTTCAAAGAGCTTATTAAAGGTACATATATTTAAAAGCATTTTAAAGACATTAATTCTTAAGTAAATAAACCCTAACATACAGCTGTACGTAACTATTGTATCTAACTACCCTCATGTTTGTTTCGTTTTGTGAACAAATACGAATAGAAACCAAACAAAAACCGCCACTGTTTCGTTTGTTAAAAAAAGCCGTAAAAAACTGAATAGAAAAAGGCGAACAATAAAGTAAAGGGTGAAAACTGAATAATTGAACAATGTTGGGTACTGCCGTGCAATTCTATAAATTCCCACTTTTAAACTCACCGGAATACCGACGTGAATTCACCTATCGATGTTGAACCATTTGTTCTTAAATCTGACTAATTTATCGTAAAGCTACTCTTTGATTGATGAAAGTCTATAATTAAGAATCGTTAAGTAACCTACTAATGTAACTACGGCCAATGTATGAGACCTATTGCAACAAAAAAAGTTTAAAAAATTCCCACACAATATTTACTGAAACTGTCTACTTGAAAACGTGTAATAGTCGAAAGAACAATTCGCATACTTGACGTCAAAGCTACTATAAAACAACCGCCAGAAGGGAGCGTTGCGTTGGGGCGTCGTGTACAATTGTGTTATTCGTACTCACAATTTCCCCGGTTGTTGTCCTTAATTGAATGGATGCGCGGTGGGACTGTTCGCAAAAGCCTCCCGGACGAGTTCTTTGTTATTTCGTACGTCCCGAAGAGGTGACAATAAGTATTTATGCGCGCTACGCCCCGTAGCGTTCGACCTTTCGGAGGATTTGCTTAAATCCTTGCGCCCTTCAAATAAAAAATAACGTATGCTCTCTTAGAGTCTTACTTTCCTCTTTGCGCTTTGCATTATTCACAGGCTTGGTATTTTCACGATATCCCTTCGCGATCAAAGTTCAAACAAAGCTTAAATCCTGAATGTTATCTTTATAACTGTCAAGGATTATGCGATATTTACGAAGTAATAAACTATTTATAAGTTAAATCGGTGTAAATTTAGCTTCACGGGTGAATATGTTAGGTAGGTAGGTACTGACCTAACCTGGTACCTATTGGTTTACAAACTGCAACTCGCTTGCCATCTATGTATTCAACCGCAAGCTTAATTGAATAAAAAGAGAACATACTAATAGAAAACAGTACCTATTTAGTCTGTTAGAAAAATAGGATTTTCTATTTACGAGTAAAGTACTTACCGGCACAGTATTCTATTTTCGTTAATACGAGTAAATTGAGGCGTCAAAACGTATTTGCGCGTTACCACTCAGCAAAGACAAATTGTAAACACTATTGTAAAGTTAACAGACAGTGTTTACTATAAATTCTGTTTACAAAGACAACAATCTATAACTTAATTACTTTAGACTCTCGAAGGCGATGTAATCTATAGCTGAAACCTTAAAGAGTTTATTTGTTGTCCTGTAATTGTTACTTTAAGACTTGAGTATAAATTAACGAAGGTTTTTAATAATAATTCTCTTCGCCTAATTTGTACTCATTTAAATTTTCCATGTTCATTTTAAAAGGGTTAATAACATTTTTTGATGAGCAGCCATTAAGTTAATGCGACGTTTTTAACCTTTAAAGCGGAAGAATGATAATAGAAAGGCACATTTAAAAAGGGTGTAAGCCGCTCAAAAGATTTCCGGATCGCTTTAGAGTGAATAGAAAATACAAAGGAAAAACTGAAAATTTCCTATTTTTATTTCAATCATAAGGAATTAACGTACTAATTCTAAGCTTAATTAGCGTTTTTAAAAGGATTAAAAAATCATTACATCTATCTATAGGCTGTTGAAAGATATTGAAGTTCGGTATTCCAGGTTTCTTACTCTACATGATTCTTATTATTAAATAATGACTATTCGCACAAGGTTATTGTTACTTTAAACAATTTACCTATCCATTTTCCTTATGGGGAATATGTGTATTGAATGATTTGTAAGCTTATTTGTATCACGTGTAACTTTGTTGTCAGCTAACAGTATATTCTTTAGGCGTATTTTCTTCAGAAATATGTATAAGGAAGGATTTTTGTATCACCCTGTTGTTTCAAATACGCCGTAATCGTGTTTTCAGCTTGATGGGCTTCAGAGCGCAAAATTTTATCAGTTACGTACACAACATACTTACATAATACTCGTAGCCTACGAGTATGTAATGTAAGTATGTAAGTAGCCACCTACGAGACGTAGGTAGCTACACAGGTACATAAAATGACTCTCAGTCCTAAGTAAATTTCGATTTTAAATTGTTGAACAATTAATCGTCGCGAAAAATGTCGAAATATTAACTAGCATTAACACTAGTCACGTGTTAGATAATTTTTTATACAAATCCCCCTTAAATCCCAATGGACATGTAGGTATTATACATTTTGCATATGTGCACTTCATAAGTTACTTCAGAACCTCTAGGGAATGTTAGAGAAATTGAAATCTTTTCGTACCAATAAATGCAGGTTGGCATTTCAGATGGATGCATTTGAAATGTAATTCTATGGACCGGATTTTCAAATGCAAGAGGTTCAGTTGTACTTAAAATGGACGAGCAGACATTTAGTTTACAGACCTTATTCAAGTTAATTCATTTAATGAAAATAATTTATTAGATAGAAAGAAAGGAGGGAAAAATTCTCTAAATGTTACCTTGTACAAAAGTTTTAGGTTGTGTAGGACTCTTTTGAATTTTGATTCAGTTATCAGATCCTAACCTGCTTATAAAAGCCGTGACCTGCATATTTAAAGTAGGTATCTCACTAGGGACTCATTTTATTTGGTTGGTATAGCTTTACTTTGATGGAATTGTGAATAGGCGTAGTTTTAAAAGGACCATTTAAAACATAGTTTTGCAATAGATAGACATGTTTTAGGATTTCTTGAAAAAATATTTAAAATGGAGCATTCCAAAAATCCTACTCTAAATGGTGAAATTTCACACAAAATTAATCTTCTTAATAGACTATTATAGAAACTATATACCTAAGTACTAAACTTTA
>DWOF01000204.1:0-12189 GCA_018250795.1 Clito sp. Burns02 | reverse complement strand
ATATTAAGTGGAATTCACTACGACGTTTATAATTTACGAAGCGGCAATAGCCGAATAGTTAAAAGACGGTCTTAAGGGTCATAGTTCTCGGATTCGACCCTTGCCACTACTCCGGTAATAGGTAGTAGTGCGGTCGGTCTTTAGTTATAGTAAAAACCCATCTCTATACATGTTAATAGGCATTGCCTATTTTACATGCGCAAAACAGTTCAGCTCGTCAATGTAAAAAAAGTTTCGTTTTCTGTGAATGCATAAAACTGTATAAAAACGACCTCACTCCATCTCCTAAGTTATCAGTGACCAAGTATTTGCAGAAGAAAGCCATTCGACCATATGTAAACGCGACAAAAAAAGTATGTAAGCATCATATATGAATAACTGGATTGGTTGACTGACAGGTAACACAGTGTGTCCGGGTGCGCATAATACGGGATGTGAGTGGTATGGCGAGCCCAGCTTCCTGTTTTAATTCTCAGTTTTTTTAAACCAATAAGGCCGTATGCTTTACAGATCGTGACATCACTAACAACTTTACAATTTATAGTTAGCGGGTAGCTGAGTACGTACGCAAATAGGGCTGTCTTACGGTTATAAGTAATTACAGCATATTCGCATTCCCCTCTCATTGAGTGCCACATCTAAGCTAATATCTAAGTTTAGGTATTAACATTCAGACAAAAATATTTCCATATACTTCATCCATACATGGCCTCAAAGTCGTGGTAACAAACTTTCAAATAAAAAGTTACAGTCCTCCATTTTCGATGCAACAGAATTTAAATCTTGATCTTAAGTAAAAGGAAATGCAAAGCCATCATTTTTAATAAGACAAAATGATGAACGTATAAATCTTCTTTGTTTCTTTAACGATTGTATTGTGGAAGAAAAAGAGAAAAAGTGTGTATTTTGCATCGCACTCAGAGGTAGACAGATATACGCCTCAACGATATAATATATTCGTTATTATGCGTCGAGAACAGAATATATAAAAGCCTCAAACGAACATGATTGTATTTTCTTATAAAGAGCCTGCACTTTGCTTGCAAAATTGACATCCAAATCAGATTAATCCAATCAATGGAAATTTATGACGCACCCGAGAGCGAGCTCCGTGCCATTGAGAGATCTGAGGCTTTGCTAATCAGTTCCCAACAACTATAACCTACCTGCGTGCCTGCCACCGCCGGCCGACTAGTCTTTTGTGTTTTATATTTTGAAACAAAACAAAAAAGCTACAGTCTAGACGACAATAGTACCTAATATAGTTTGAAACATTGTATGATCTTGATAGACTCGTACTAAATGATTTGCTCGCCTATTTTCGTACCGCGCCGAGTAGAAAACAAAAAGTCGGTCGATCTGTATGACTTACAAGCCAAACAATGTCACACTGAGGCGGTGGAGTTCAACGGAATTATTCCGAAATTTGCCAACGTCTTCAAAACTCGCACAAGGCATGTTTTTGCGGCAATTACAGGGACGTGCGGAGCGGTCGCCTGCCTCGCAAACATTCTTTGATTTATACGTCTGCTTTCGGATCAGGATGAGAGTAAAATATGAGACGACCCATCAAATATTCAGCCTTTTTAGGCCGCGGGAGCAACTCTTAACGCTCATTATAATAAAAACACAATAGTTCATGCTGAGCTAAATATGATATAGGTATCTACGTGTAGCTATAAAAGAATGAGTATGTCAGATTTATTTTACAAGAACATTGTACCTATAGCTGTAAATATTTTATGTCGCTTGATCCATCTTGATGGTTACAGTCATTACGGTCAAAGAAAAAAATAATAACAAGAAATCTTTAAAAACAATAAATATGTAACTTTTGCAGTACCAACAATATAAAGATCTATGCATAAAATTAATCATCTGAGCTTCAACTCGCATACAATTGATGGCCTTATAATCCAATCTGTCGGCTAATTAACACTGTTTATAATTATTATAATTAGATAATTATAATCAACCAGATACAAAGACGAGTATCTAGACGTCTTGGGTCTGCGTAATACGAGTGGGCAATATTTCATCTGGGCCTGTTGTCACATGATCCGCGCGCAGATTCATCTTTAATTGGGCGATCCGACCTGCAGTGTCCCTTCGTTCCAGCCTTTATTAGGACCACGATGCACTACACAGATAAATTCTGCATACTAAATATAGGTAGTAAGCTACGTTGATTTAATGAAACGTATCATACATACTCGTATCTAGCATAGATCATTAGATTTAATGAATCAAAGGTATTATTATAAGCCTACACAACCCCATATTAAGAGGTCTGCTGGACCGGCTCAGTTGTTTCGTGTGTCAATCTCGACCATTTACGCTACTGTCACAGCTAACTGTGACGAATAATTAAAATTAGTATTTATGGGCTTATTAGAACATTATTTATCTTCAAGTTGTGATTGATGTATTCCATATGTGACAGACCCTTGTTTGCTCCCTGTAGAAAGAGATAGGTATACGAGTACTTAAGCAGTTTGATATCTATGCATGTTTCTTAATAAGTACAATATCTGTTGTGTTATTGAATATATGCTGTTTTTATCAATGTCTCATTTAAATTATACCGTACGAATACTCACGAGTAGGTACCTACTCACGTAGGAAACATCAAAGATTGTTAACTAGGACGAGTTAAACGTATGACGGTTGTAAATTTCAAGTCGCTTATTCAATTAAGAGTCGTGGATTGAATGACATAAAACATGTGAGATAGTGCAATAAAATACAGGGCAATTACAGGTCAAGCGGAGGCTGGTCCCCGTACCATCATCTCCTCACTGAGTGGGCTAGAGATACAAAAGTTATTATGTATTTTTATTAACTTATCGAAATAAATTCTTTTCTCTGTTACTCTTTTAACATAAAACGATATATTAGAAACCTACCATTTATTTATGGCAAATTGTATAAACTACTTTTTTTGGTTAACGGTACGCGGTCGTTAAACACTTAAAAGTACTGAACATGATGCGAATGAAAAGTATAATTGAAATTTTCCAACAATTTCGTGACAAAAAGTCAACATACCTCGCTCATGTTCAAGGGTGTAAATGGGAAGTCGACAAGCTGTCGGCAATAATGTAGACTCACAACCAACTTTGTTGGCTAATGGATTATAATAACTAAGCACTTACGTAGTGTTTAAAACGCCTTAATGATAATTATAGCAATTACGTCATAACTAGAATTCAATACTATAATGGCAAAGTTCTACGTGAAGCCGTCTCAGCTTGAAGTGGGCGGAAGGAAATTTTAACAAGAAAAGTAATTAAAAATTGTGTCTGTTTATAAATTATAGCGTTCTTTATTGACTTAACGATGATGCAGCTTCGTACAAACATGGAATCTGCTCGATAATTTATGATCACTCTTGATCAAATCATAAATCAACTGACAAAGTTGGATAGTTTAACATAGATATGTTTTTGAATTAATTTGGTTTCCGTGCAAAAGATATAATATTTTTTAAGTTATGTAATTAGTACTTTTATAAATGGAAGAAATTAGAGTTCGCCCAAGAGTAGACCAACAAACGAGCGCGCAGGCTACCTAATGTTAAGTGGTCACCTCTACGCATAGATCTATTAATATGTAAGGAATTATCGACAGTCCTCTTTAAGGTGATACAAATGAATTCCGTAAACAGATGTTTCACGTTAGACAAAACGGGTAGAGCAATACAATTTTGTTTTTGCGCACTCAACTTTGTATGGATGTAGTAATCATTTCAGACAATTTGACATTAAGTTATGACGATTCTCGGTATCGGAAAAAGTATCGAACGAGCCTCATTATTATCTTTAATTATGACAGTTCACCATATATGAATGCTTTACTCGATCGCTTCTCCGGTGCAGGCAAAAAAGCAAGCAAGACCTGTAAGAGGTCTTCTATACACAGCAACTTGATATTTGACAAAAAATCTTTATCAGACATTATCTTAGATGTTATATCTTTAATGCAGGTCGCTTTTGTGCTTACGAAAAATAAATATTGGCCATTCGACATTTGTGTAAATAAGAACAGTTTGGATTTGCTATATGGCTATAAGTGTTTTATCAGCATAAGAAATTATAATCTCGTAATAGTACCTAATCAATAAATTTGACATCACAGGTAAATCTTCGTGACCTCGTACCCAATTGTTTACGTATCTTTATTTCTAATCAGAATCAGATACCCAATTCAATCGATTCTCGAACATTCGCAAGCAGGATGCAGAGAGCGAGGAGCATGTTTAATTGTGGCTATTAGAACAGATGGCTTATTCATTTGTAGAGCAGTCGGTCGTTGCGCTCATGTCGTAAACCGGCGATTCGTTCCCGTTCTGATGTTATTGTAGCGTTTTGTCTATGCTCCGCCATTTTATTGGGCCGTTTTGTCGTCTCTGCGACGTGCTCCTCGCAGATACATCTTTGTTTATGTCGTTGACAAATCTATCACTGTGTTGTATAAAAAGTCGGAAACGTTCAACGAGCTAGCTGTTTGATGGTTTTTTTGCTCACCGTACCAATTGCAATTCAAGTTACTGCCTCTTTCTCGTGCCGTCCTAATACTCAGGTGCTCCAGTGAAGTGTATGCCTGTGACTACTTTAATAAACGTTAATAGAAAGAAGTAAACTCAAATAAATACCTTATGATAATTCTTAATTTTAAAAGCTAATATAGTAGATTTGATAAAACCATTAAATGCTACAGTTAGCAATATTCATTAAGAAACATAGAAATCGTGTGATAAACAAAGCACAAGAACATTATTTATCTAAATGGCTCAATTAGTGTTTTCATTGCATTTGATATGTTGATAAGGGCACGTAACCATTGTCTGCTGTCAACGCTGTTACTGAAAGTCACCATGGGACTTGTTCTAATGTGAATGGCTTCAAACAACATGCACAATTCTTCAAATAATATTAAAAAGCTTCTGAAAGCTGCGTAATGATTTTAATATTGTTAGCTGTAAGGTAAAAAAAACTCAAAAGTCAAAGTTTTTCAAATTAGAATCAATTTTAATACTGAAAAGAATGTAAAAACAAGTAATAATGTAACAAGTAATAAATAGGTAATGCATTTATTCATTTCATTAATAGGTACAGTGAAACAACTGTTTCTATATCAAAACGTAATTAGGTCTATTTAGGTAGGAAGGAGAAATGAATGGCACCATCTTGTTTAACATATCCTAACAAACCTATTTGAATTCAATTTTGCTTACGTGAGTGGTAAAAATAAATAAAAGTGAATGAAGGTATGATACGAGGCGAGTTGCGAGTTATAGGTCCCCGTGCGCCGGCGCGGTCGCTCAATTTCTCTAATTAATTAACGATCCTCTAGATAAGACACGCTGACAACCTTATTTGTGGCAAACAAATCTTTGAAGCATAAATTTTAGCGTACACGTTCTAAACTTGTAAACCTTATGCACAATTTCCAGTCTGCTAATTAATACTTTCCCATCGTATCAGCAATTACAACGAAAGAAATAAAAATAAAGCCCACTAACAACATAACACGACTCAAGTAGCCACTAGTGACAACGGTAATAGAACGTAGACAAGATAAATAGCAGATTTTTCGGGTTTTGGTTGCTAAAACGTCTACATATAGTTTAGAAAAATAATTGAATATTCACACGGCGTGTAACTGGGCGTTCTCGCACTAAATATTCGTGAAAGATTCACTCCATACGAGGGCCAACAATTTACATTTGTCACATAAATAAAAGAAGCAAGCGCCCTCATTAGGCGACACCGCGACAGCACGCCGGCCCGCGCTGCTCCGCCACGTACGCCGCTACCGTGTCGCACTCCTCACCAATAACGTGTATTTGTCAGGATATTTCCACATAATTGCTCAGGACTCCAGCCGCTGCTGATTATTTTATTCGTTCTTCGCCTCGGGGTTAAAAGGGTGAGCACGACGCGGGACATCCCACTGTTCGCTTATAAATATGGTGCACTTAAGACTGACTGGACGAAATGAGTCGAAATCATCTGGTAGGCCATTAAATATTTTTTCTGCGTAGTGCTGCGTTATCTTTAGTGCTTTGTTGCGGTGAGTGTTGGTCGAAAAGCGTCACTTTTTAAAATATCTATTAAGTGTATAATTTATTAAAGGCTATCGAAGCAAACGAGACGGTGGCGTGTCGCCGGGATCGGCCGCTATCGCCCGTGTATAAGCATCTGGTCAATTTGTCGGCCGCTGTCTCATCTACTTTACTGTATTAACATTTTCGACCCACCTATTTTTCACTAAGGTAAAAATTATGAGTTTTGGACTTGGTATCCTTTTATTACAGAAATTTAGATATGAGGTTATAGTTGGGCTTTTAACGTCGAGGAATTTTGAGATACTCTCGTAGTGTTATTTCATTTCAAGCCATTAAACTATTTATCTTACTGTACCTACTCATTATAAACGTGGACAATGTATAAAATCATATGTTAAAATTATTTGTTCATTGATCAGAATACAAAGGTATATTGTAATTCAAATAGGGTGAGAAATAATTCGCAACTATCTTCTGTTCAATTCGGAATAACAATCAGAACTTACCTATTGAACGGTCAACTTGAACCAATTCCCACAATTACAATGACATCAAATAAAAATAGCGACGTGATAACATACTCGTAGGCATAGTTATTGTCAGTGCAACAAGTAACAACTAATAAAATATTCTTCATACATGGTAACGGTCGTGCAATACAGAAGCCGGCCGCCGATTCTGTGAAGTCGTTTGGAAAGCAGGCTGTGATTTGCAAGGTCACGCGTATAACACGGATGTTCCCGATATTGAAATGTACAGACGTGCTTTATTCACCTACATATCACCATATGCAATTTGAAAAGATCCCAGCCAAGTTATTGTTAGCTTATTAAAAGAAACCTTACGCACTCGCCGGAAGCTAGCATTTCACTTGGAGAAAATTCTATGTTTGAATGTTGCCCAATGCGACAGTAGTATGAGAAACAAATACTCATATTGAATACGAAGCAGACGAACGGTACGACACTCGGTATGGTAAATTCCGTATTGCGAATTATTAAATTATTTATGCCGCATATCGCGGTGTGCCGCCGATCGCTGAACCACAATATCGGGAATCCCTGTTCGCTACTAATGCAATAATTTGGCGTATTTTGCAATCGCGTATTGAATATTGAATAGTTGGTAAATAGTTTATGTTCTCGACGTGGATTTCAGAGTACGTGATCCGGCGCGGCCACTCGTTGTGAAATTGCGCGACACACGGATAACATACGTTAACAAGTGGCCGTTTCGAATAAAATTTTATGTTCTCGTTGTGTTTAGATTTATATCAGATACGCGATGGATCACTTGATCTATTTCCCCGGTCCGCTCTTAGAGACTGCGAGAGCGCTGGCAATAAACTCGTCACATCGCTGTCTGTGACTCTTTGTCATTTCCTTCTCAACAGATTTGCAACTAAAAGTATGAAGCCAAGCTAAAATCCCAATATCAATATATCATTTCATCGTATCGACATGTTTCAAATATCTTAACATCATATTTTCCTAAATTTATGCAGCTATTGGCCTGCCAACAAGTTATAGAGCGGAATATAAATATCGGTTACAACTTTTATTGCGAACAAGCACGGCATGGCACCTCGATGAGTTAGTTAAGTAGGATGATGACGGAATAGGCTCGATATGCCACATTTAATATTCCTGCATTGACGCACACTGACTCACATAATGGCAACGAAACAATTTTGGAAAAATCCTTTGTGGATATTGATTTGCTTGTATAAACTAGCCTATTAGGTAACTAAAAGATTAGGAAGTATGCTTAAGATCCACAAGTCTCCTGTTCCATTCGATCACATACATGTATTTAACCTACTAAAAAGGTTCACGAAAATACTTACTAATTACACTAGCCCAATTCTTTAAGAATTCCATAAACGAGCATAAGTTAACAAAGCTCACCTTTGCTCGGCGAGGATCAAGAATAGAGTTAACTGGTATTTATTCCAACTCAGGTGTACCCCTAATAAGACAACGTAACATTGCGTGCTAAAATGCAGACGAAATAGAAATGATTTAATTTCGTGGAGGAGCTCTGGAAGCGAGGGCGGTACTGCGGTGTACCTCCACGATCGTTTGTCATCACCGCATCGCGTGACTCCATAGTGTTGACTTAATGGAGTGCTCGTGAACAAATTTAAAACATGCCTCCTGATACGGTTATACTATCGCTCTATATGATATCAGTGATTTATTTCCCAAACTAATTGAGTTCACCCTTCGATACTCATGAATGTGATTAACTAACGACGTCGACGTGCAGTAGGTACCTATTGATTATAGTGGTAACTCCTTTAAAGAAACAATTTACTATATCGTTTCTGTAATCGCGTTGTAGGTACTTTAAGCTTCAGCTTTTAAAGAAATGTACCTAATTCATTTGAACTGAAAAACTTACTCGTAAATAAAAAGAAAATTCTTGTGTCATTAGGCAATCAGTTTTCCAGACGTGTCATTGCTAAATAGAAATACAAATAAAAAGACGTAAAAATAAAATATCGTGGGGTCTTCGAAAGTTAACCCCTAGGCGCCCAGGGGAACCGGGGATCGTAATTGAAAAATAAAAGGCTGTAATAATAGAATTTACATTACGTGCTCTTCAATGACAAATTTTGCCGTCTGCCTGCTTTTGTCAGGGAAGACATTGACATACATGGCCCTACAATTTTCTCATTTTCGTACAATTATTTGCGCAAATAATTTCATGGAGGTTTGTGAATATTTAACTTTATAAGCTACGTACGTATTTTATTCGTATACGAGTAGGTACAATGTTTGCATACCTATATCTATCAATGCGTTTGTAATATTAGATCCAACAAAACTTTGGGTTTCCCACCAAAACACATTCTCTTAACTCATGTTGGCTTTAAACAAAAATATATTATTATATGCACGCAGCAATAACATCGTCTAAAACATGTGTAGACTACATTAATGTTCGTAGATCAGAATACTAAGTTGAATTGTCTGGCAGTTACAGGTACCTATTTCTTGTAATTTCTCTGAGCCCGTTAAATTATCTTTTACTTAGAACAAACTTTAAGTTTTATGCGTGTTTTAGATGGCCAGAAAATCGTTCTAGGTAAATGTAATCGTAGAAAAGAGAAGGAAGACTTCATTTTAGTCGTGGCCTAGCCTAGCGCGCGCGCCTTCTTTAGTAGAGCTAAATAAAACGCACACACGAGTACATACCAAAACGAATTTCCCAAACATTTGTATGCAGATATTACGGTAAACGGTAGGATTGTTTCGTGCGCTAGCCGACATTTCCGTACAATACGTTCGGCCGAGGCGCGGCGAAGCTAGTTAGCCGCAAGTGAGATGTAAATATGCGCTGCTGTGGCGCTCGCGCAGGGGTCGTCTAGTATCTCTACCGCATTGTACTCTCCAACACGCCCGCACAGATTCTAAGGATTTTTACACATTGATACAACGTCGGTAATGTAAACTAGGTATGTGTAACTCTCGCGGATGCTGGCTGCTTCTAAGGCCTCAGTCGATCTACTCAAATGTTTCAGCAGCCATACGAGTAACTCACCAACAGAAACTAAAAAATTCTGTATTCATGCGACGGCGGCATAGATAGATATGGCAGGCTACTAACAACTATCATGATTTTTATTATGAACGTTCCTAAAAACATTTCTTCGATTTAATAAAGTTATGATACCAACGTTAAAATACAATACAAACATACCTATCATAATTATCGTTCTCACAATGTGTGTTGTCTTTTATAAATACGCGCACTAAACACTATTCTTAATGTGTCTTGTATAAATTACAAAGGCAAGCATTTTAATGATCTCAATACACCCAATTATCCTAAATATGGTATTAAAAATAAGAGAAGCTTCGAAATGACAGGGCACCTGTAAATGACAAGGTTACGTACAAATTGTAGTGGCAACGTTTGTAGAAACCGCAATTCCTGTGTTTGCGTCGTATCTATTCTTCGGGTATAATTTTTATCGCTGCGAAATAGTAATATCTTGTAAATGTTGGTATTATAAATCCATACAATTGACAACAAGGCAATTAACTGGTATCTTCTGTCAGTGAATTACGAGTATAATCCGAGCGCATCAACTTGAAAACCTGTCGCTATGTATGAAAGGTACGGTAGCACTAATTTGCGTAGTTATTGTAAATTGCCGTTTCCTTGCAATTTATTCAAATAATACATATTTCTTCTCAGTCAAGTATTAACAATATATCATTGTAATCATTTAGCAACCAACTGGCTTCGTGCATTACAAATATGAATACACAAAGGCTGTTTCAGACAAAAATAGTATTGTATTACCTTTTACGGTGACTCAGAGCTTTAAAAGGCTGGTGTTGACAACTAAGAGCAGTCAAGTAGCGCATATTGATATTATATTTGCATACAATTATATATTCTACAAAAAATGCATTATTTCGCAAAGTGAACTCAGTGTGTACTCACTTTGTACATTTCAATGCATAAACATAAGCCTTACTAGTTTTCAGGATGTTCTACAGGTAATGAATTGATAGATACTGAAGTGGTTCCGTAGCAAATAAAACCTTTGTTGTTCCTCATGTGAACTCAACTGAGCACTTGTGTTTCAGGGACATGGAGTTGTCGGACTACGTTATCAGGTATTTAGAAGCCCGAGACCTCAAAAAAGCAATGCATCCACATCACGGAACATCAAATGGACTGCGAGCTCGTTTGCTACTGCGCTAACTTAAAAAATATGCAAAAATGCTAAAATACATATACCTACGTTCAAGTAAATTTTGTTTGTAAATTTACGTGTTTCAATCTTTAAAAAATATTTAACGAAACTCTAAAAGCTGACACTACTTGTTGTCGACCTACACTTGTCGCCCGAACACGACAAGAAATTCTTCGGTCCCCATTGAGGCACATCAGCATATTTACACCTTGAAATGGATTAAACAGGGATATTTACATATCATATTAGGAACTTATTACAGGCTATTAACCCATCATAGCTATAAGTCAAGTACTACCCATCTAGTTACATGTTTGTTTATGCTATAACAAAATACCTTCCTTCCTATAGCATAATTGTCATTTTCTACTACATTAAAGGAACATATATGAGGCTATATGTTTAAACGCAGGTATACAAAGGCGGCGCGGGCGCATGCCTGGCGAAGCTCCCGCGCCACACCTAATTAACCCGGGACGTGACACGGCCGCGTTATAAATTTAAAATCTGTTAACGCGCCCGCATTAAATTCGCAAATAAAAATAAATCTAGCCCGAGAAGTAGAAACAAAACAGATAAGTAAATCAGATAGCCGGGGCCCGTAATTTTGCATTTAGCGATCATACCATCCTAATGAGCTAAATTTGTTTCTTTTTACTCATATGCACTAGCTTGTAACTACTGTTTCGCTCCCACTTAACTGATTAAATGAAACAGATATAGGTAATCAAATTGTAACAAATTGCAACGGTTTCAAACCTTTTTAACCGACTTCAAACAAAAAAGAAGGAGGTTCTCAATTAGGTTGTATCTTTATTATTGTATCCCACTGTTGGGCAATAGAATAGAAAAAAACCATCATATAGGTATCGGTTGATTGCTGTTGATAACAACCTATGGTAAAACCTTTCATTAGGTCCATTACCTATCCGTATCCTGAACCGCCCAGGAACGCTTAAACTTGTAGAATGTAGAAGATTTCCTTTGCGGCTCCAGATTTCCTCCTGGATTTTCCTTCTAAGCAATTCGATTCGGGCTAAGTTCCTCAGAGATTGTTACTTGGAGGGCATGCAATACGAGTACTATGATTACACGAATAAAGTGCTACGAATATTACACATCCCTTCCACGCCTTACCGTCTCAGATAAGCAGCTGGCATTTAATAAATAGGTATCTATCAAATTTAGTATTTCGAATAATACCTGCAGTGCATTGTGACAAACTCACATAAAGTATAAACAGAAAGGTTGCAGCTGATCAGCATGCGAAATTCCGCGACCCAAATGCAGAATATTGCAACTTCAATGTTTACAGCTTACCTTTCACTGTTCTTATAATTTAGGAATATCGCGCTTTATGAATCGATACAATAGTAAGAGCAAGGTAGTTTAATCTATATATATA